>JAODAL010006573.1:0-132160 GCA_025379985.1 Phyllomedusa bahiana | reverse complement strand
ACTTTTTTCATTTTCTTCATCATGACTGCGGCTTCCCCGGATTACCTGGTGATCCTGTTCACGAGCACTGCGGGGGCCAACTGTGCTAAATTGGGCTCTGATGAGAAAGAAGTCATCCAGCTGTTATGGAAAGTGATAGACTTGGCCAACAATCAGGTGAGTGGGAGCCCCCTGGTCACTTACCTGGGGGGGGGGGGGGGGGGGAGCAAGGACACCTGATAACTAAAATGGAGCCTCTGCTCTAGCCGGGCAGGAGAGCAGAGCTGGAGACACCCATGAGCCTCCAAACTGCCCGGGGATGCGGGGGAGAGCACTGCTGAAGCGCCTCTGTGCTGCTTTCTGTTACAGGTGGGGGAGCTGCACGACGTTAAGGTCCGACCTGACCACCTGGACCTGACAGAAGAATGCAAAGAAGCCACAAAGATCGAGGCAGAGAGCCTGTACCTGGCCCCACAGCTAGAACAAGCCCTGCAGCAGGTGAGGCCTCCACACAGCACCTGGAGCAGCAGAACCAGCACCTGAGAGCACATGGGTGCTAACCCCTTCACTGCTGCCTGGCTCTATACTCTAGTCTAAAGCAGGGTCTAAGAACTGCACCATAAAAAAGACCAAACTTTAGGAGAAGCTTGAGATAGTAATTAGTGAAACCATATATCTGCCAAAATGCTGCTGCCCTGTGGACAGGGAAGGTCTCTGCCTGAGGGGATCTGGATGGTGCAGCAGGTTAGACCTGTCAGGGGGTCCCCATAGGCGTGACTGTATCCAGAGCAGCTACTCCGGGGCCCTCTCAGGTTGTAGCTTTTTGTAGGCTATAACAAATTGGCGGCCTAGTACTAGTGTGTGGTTCTCTGATATCATGGTTATGGATATAGCGTCCTATTTATGATGCTGTTTCAGGTTCCTGCCATTAGTGGGGCCCATTATGTTACTGGGGGTTAGGTATCTAGTAATTAGATGTGATCTAGGGGGACCGCTGTTTGTGCCAGATTTCAATTCAGGTGTCATTTAGTAACGTGCATGGTCCAGAAACCACCTAATTTTCGTCACTTTTTCTATATATTTTAGCATTTGTCTTGGATACGAGTCTCTGCACCAAACGTTGTTGCATTTCTGCATCTAGTTTATGGTGCAATATATAGATTTTTTTTATTTTTTTTTTACTATAGGTGTCACTGCTCAATCCCCCCTCTGCCCCTTCTACAATTAAAAGCAGTGATGGTTTTAATGCTTCCGTCATTTGCCGCCACATTACCTTGCCCCAGGTTTTCCTTAAAATTATTTTCTATGTGCTGATCATTTTTTTTTTTTTTTTTTTTTTTTGTTGGTTTTAATGTACAGGGGATATATTGAAACAATCCCAAAAATGTAATCTACAATTTTAGAAAAATGGCCATATTCCCTGACAACTGAGACGTAAGCAGTGCTCTCGCCTGGCGACACTGACCCCGGTCTCTTTGTATCATCGTCCTCCGGATATTCCGGAGTGTAAATGATCATGGCAGTCGTCAGGACTTCCTTGTTGGTAAATGAGCGCCCGGGCTGAGGTGTGCTTACGTTAACTCCTTCATGGCCACAAGTTTTTTATGATGTGTAATCTTGTAGGCTACGTTATTAGAGAGCAATTATGAACATGGCGGTGATGGGGACGCCCTCTGCTCATGTGCTGGGCTTAACCCTTTCATTGCCAAACCTATAGATGGTTATGTGCAGTGTGACTGACACAATGGCCGCATCCAGCTCTAGACTTTACCTCGGGAGTCGCTCCCTGGTTTTGTTTCGCTCACAATTTACTAGTTATTTTGTGTTGTCATTACACCCACAGAAAGTCATTAACTAAACAGGTGGCTTGGGTTTGCACAACTACAGCTGTGGCGTTATCCGCCCATAATCCATCTGCTGGTAGCTTGTAATCACACAAGGGCAGAGATCCGGGGTGGCGCCTTTCCTGGAGGTGGGACAGATTATTCTGGATCACTATTTGACACCTTGGGGAAGTGAAGTCTCCAGTGGTTTAATTCTTTGCGTCTACTTGACACCATTTTTAAATATCATTGTCATTCTCCTGTGTGCGATGTCATTATAGCTTGGAAATGTGAAATATGGCCCTGCTGGAAGTGAAGCAATGTGTATCTTTATTACAATCTGGGGCACTGCTTGAATGGATACAATTTGTATCTTTAATACATTACAATATAGCACACCACTAGAATGGATACAATTTGTATCTTTAATACATTACAATATAGGACAACACTTGAATGGATACAACTTGTATTTGTATATTTAATTTATTACCTTTATGAAAGTTTAACTTTGTCAACACCATCTTCGGTGTGTAACGAGACCACTATTATATCTCCATAGAATCTTAAAGGGGTTGTCTCACTACATTGATTCAGCTTGCCTCAGTCTTGTTTTCTTGGTTTCATTTTGAATTCAGGGGCGTGTTTACTAGCTTCCACTAGGCTGCAGTAGAAGCCAGGTCTGTAGCTATAGCAACCAGTGCTGGCAGCCTATCAGGAGAGATTGAACAGGTCTGTAGTTATAGCGACTTGAGGAGCTGATGCAGCCCGTACGAGAGGGGATATCTCAGAATAGGTAGGGCACTGTTAATAGACATATTGCAAAGTGACTTGTTTTTGCAAGATCTTTAACATAAAAAGCAATCTTTGTAGTGAGACAACCTCTGTACCAAAGCTCCTCTAAGTTAATGGTTATCGGGATAGAACATTTTGTCTACTACTAGTGCATCTAAAAAAAAATGAGAATATCATTGAAAATTAAAGGGGTTCACGAGGACTATTTTTTTGTTATAGGGCTCACAAATGTATTATATTAAACCTTGTAATTCATATTGTAATGAGTCTATACAATATATGGGTTTCTCAATTTGATTAAAATTTTTGATATCAATTAGCTTTTAAGTGATATTCTATTTCTTTGAGATGCACTAGTATATCTGCACTGTTTCTCCAAGAAGTTCATGAAGTATAATTCAGAGCTTCTTTTAGGGTATGTTCACACGGCATCTTGGGGCACGTACTGTACGCGCCGCAATACGGCGAGTGTTGTTGAAGCACGTGTTGATCAGCACATAATTCCAAAGCATGAGGGAGGGTGGGGCAGCCGCCGGCCTCCCCAGCGCCACAAACAATTGATATGTCACTTCTCTCTCTGGGCGAATGATATGATTGTGTTGTAGGCCTGGGGAGATGACGCATAATCCATAGCTCTCTGAGAGCTAGGAACTTCTGTAATCGTTTTGCGCACTCCGCCACGTATAAAGAGCAATACCCGGCAAAATAAGCAGTGTGAACATACCCTTAGCCCTTAGGGTGATTTTTATTTATTTTTTTTTTTTTTTGCGACTTATTGCAGGTGTATAGGGGCACATACTGTGTGCGTCGCTATATGCCTGCTGTTTTAGAAGTATGCCCTGGCCAGCGGATACTAAAGCGCTCTGTGCCAGCCTCCATTCACTTGCGTTTTCCCTGCTGATAGGCCGATATTTTCATAGGTCTCAATGAGTGCTGTGATTTTACCAGAATTGTTGGCTGTACTTCGGAAGCACTTAACGCTGTGTGAACATACCCTTATGCTCATTCAGTCCCAGTATAAACATAATAGACCAATGAATTCTGATGAGGCAAGCCAAAATATTTTCAATCTGTGCAAACATTTATTTGTCAAAAAAGCACTTAAAAAATATTCCTTTAACAGGTAGCATAAAGTGCTGTACTTAGGGTTTGGTGAATGTATGAGAGGGTGGGGGAGCACCGGTTTGCGGCACAACCGCTGTCCAGCGTTTCCTCGCCAGGACTGGAACGATGGGAAGGTGATTGCCTAGGGCGCCACTTACCCCGGGAGAAAGGGTTTTGAAAGGAAACATGGATTGGGTTTTAATTTTCCCTTTTTTGGGGAGTCTTTGTGCCTTAGTTCCCCAGGGCCAAAATCCTTGGCCCCAGGCCCTGTCCTCGCTACCAGATTTGGGAGGAAATACTGTACTTCTGGACTCATGAATATACTTTCACCAAACCCTAATTGTACCATTTGATAATTTACTGAAGTGCTTTTTTGGAGAAAAAAAATATTTGCACAGACTGAAAATATTTTGACTTGCCTCATTAGAATTCATTGGTCTATTATGTGTATACGGGGACATACATTAATGACAAAGAACTCATTTGCATCTGTTTGCAGTCTATGTAGCCAGAAGAGTATTAGCACCATAAAGCTGGATTTTCACAGTTTGTGTGTTTTGTTTCTTTTTTATCACCTCCCCCACACCTCCCATACATGAAGAAAACGTGTGTATATATCAGTATATGCATGCAGAATTTTATTTTTTCTTTAAACGCAATAAAACTGAAAAAAAAACAAAAGTTGCAGGCTTTTTTTTTTTTTTTAAAGTTTTTACATGCAAAAACTTGTCAGTCATTTTAAACCCCCTTTTAGATTGTGGGTTTAACTATATTTGGCTTTGTTTTTATTGCTTTGTGGTGCCTGTTTCCCATATGTTGCCCCTTTGGGGGTTTATTAGGTTGGCTTGGGCGTGCCCCTACCCAAAAGTTGCTGAACCAAATAGTGACATGGTGCTGGAAATCCATGATGACACCTGTTCCTTGTGCAGTTGTTGCCTCGGCCAAGCACTGGCTGCATCCCCTGGAGAAAGTATAGACCTGGTCCATCCCTGTTGTCCCAAGTTTGATGCTTGTGTCTTTTTAAAGCATACCATAGCTCTCCATTTTATAAAAGCTTTTGATATGTCGGTGATGGGTCGGAAATTTTGAGTGAAGATTGAGGAGGACATGTCTGGAAACTGTCTTGGTCTAAGACTTTTCTTGTTGCCCCTAGCAACCAATCGGCGTTCCCCTTTCATTTCATATAGTGCTCTGAAAAAATGAAAGGGGGCGCTCTGATTGGTTGCTGTGGGCAACAAGTAAAGTCTTAGACCGAGACAGTTTCCAGACATGTCCCCCGAGTGCTGAGGCCTGCACCAATCACCGAAAGAAAGGAGTATGAGCACTTGGGTGAGCCTTGTGCCCATTTGGTTATGATTGGTGGGCTCAGAGGAGAGAGAAACATATACCAGCTATATGAGCTAACTCCAGCTCTTCAAGCAGAACCAAACAGAGTGGACTATGGCTAAAGGGGCACAGCACTTCAGTGACTGGTGGGGGCTCCTGCACCTGGGCCACCATGCGAAATTTCTGGCATGTATGAAGATGGTGGGAAACTCTAGGTGTCTTCCAGAGCCAATTCAACCCTGTAGAACCATTGACCTCCCCCATCTCATCACTACTGCTCTGCTGGTCTGGTAACTGTGGCTCCCAACATGTCTAGAGACCTTCCAGTCTGTGTATCGGATCAGCAAGTGTACATATGATGTATGATCCTCTCTAATACTGCATCGTAGAGCTGAAAAAAACACCATGCATGTCTTGTAGACTGGACGTCAGCCTATGCATTCCTATAGGACTGACATTGAGTATCTTCTAGGAATGCATAGAGGAATCATACTGTTTCAACACTAAGATGATAGGTTGGACTCGATGGACCTGTGTCTTTATCCAGCCTTATCTAGTAAGTTATACACCAGGTGTCCATATTTTGTAATCTATAAATCAGACAAGTGGCTTCTCTGGACTTACACATTCAGGCTCAGACTGGCCCATAGAGAAGCAGGGTAAACAGCTATTGGGCCCTTAGGCATGGCAGGGCTGGGGATGCTTTTCAGGGAGGAAGACAGTGGAAGAGTCATGTGCCGGAACTATAGGGTGGTCCCCAAGAATCAACTGCGCTGTTGGGCTTCAGTCAAACTGTGCCCCTTTCTATAATTTTGAGTAAGGACTATAAATGTCCTGCCAAAAAGGGATTATGCTCATATTATGGCATCAATTAAACTGTTCTATAATCTGTTTGGAAGTGAAATACAGCGGATTATAGAACTTTTTTTTAAATTTATTTTTTTTTTATACCAGTTTTGGATATGAAATCTGACCTCAAAATCCAAGCTGTGTAGAGTACAGATCAGATTTTCTGTTGAGGTCTGTGAGGATGATTTACAGTTGGATTTTTGCAGATTCTAAATACTGAATCTGCTTAAAAATCTGCCAGTAAATTACTTTCGTGTAGATGTAGCCTTGGGTAACGTCCACATGAGGTATCAAAGTACTCGTTGGATTCAGGATCTTAAAACCGCATTGTCAGTGTTTTGACTGTTTTCAGTGTGGATTTTAGGTAATTTTTTTTTTTGTCTGGATTTACAGTCAGAAAATGATTCCAATTTATCTCTATGGGTTCTTGGACGTGGATGCGACATAGAAATGTTTAGGACGCTTTCTTTTCTTTTTTTTTTTTTTTTTTTTTTGTGTTTTTTAATGGAGGTTTTGATATCCAACCTCAAGAAAATTGTATAGACCACAACTCGGCGTTTCAAATGAGGTCTATGGGGTTGGTTTAAAATCCGATTTCTATAGTTTTTAAAACCCGAATCTGTGTAAAAATCCAACTGTGAATGCTTGCTGTGTAGACGTACACTTAGGCCATGTTCCCACAGCTTATTTTGGGATGGATTTCGTTCCGTATTTCGCGCCGTACTGCGTGAAATACGGTTGAAATTCGTCCCAGTCGTTACGGTAATCCACAGTTCTCATAGAGACCTATGGAGGCCAGCTCCTCTCCCCGCTCGCCGTATTTCGTGACATGCCCATTCTCCTGGCGGGATACGCGCCGTTGATAATGAATGTCTATGGGGCCGGCGAGCTGTTCCCCCCCCCCCCCCCCCCCCTCCCCCCCCACTCCAGATCACACGCCCTAACTATGGGCGAAATCCATTCCGGAATTACGTTGTTAATAAGCAGTGTGAACATAGCCTTACTGTTCCAATATGTTTGCAGTAGTTGTGTGTAGCAATTGGCCATAACCTAAAATCCACTGATCAGTGGTGTGTGTATAACAATGACTATTTTGTGACCATATCACCTCTCAAGGGTTAGGATATATTGGGTGACAAGTTATTTCTTGAATGTGACATGTAAGTGGAAAAAAGGAGCCATTTTAAGGGGATGTTCACACAGCATTTTTCGATACATTTTCGATCCGAAAAACAAATTCAAAAGCACTGCGTAAAATGTATCCAACACACAGGTGCATGTTTGACTGCGTTTTGGCTGCAGCAGGATAGCACCCTATAGTTTTAAATAGGGCGTCTGCTGTGCCAAACAGATCAAGAATTGACATCCATTCTATGAACGCATCCAAAAGAAGCATGTAAAACACGCATCGGTGATCACTGGCCTGAACGCCGATGCCTGTTTTACATTGAAGGCAATGTAAATCACACTGCACATTATTAGATGCGTGTTAGGGTCCGGAAACATGGATCCAAACATGTTGTGTGAACATCCCCTAAGGATATGAGTGACTTTGAAAAGGGCCAAATTGTGATGGTTAAATGACTGGGTTAAAGCATTTCTATAATGGTAGATTTGCTGACTATAATAGAAAGATGTCTGATCACACAGGGCATCACGGCTTTTCGGGCATAGGGCTGCATAGCCTGGTTAGAGTTCCCATGTTCACTGCTCAATGAGCCTACAATGGGCAGCGAGAGAACTGAACCATGGAGCAAGGAGAGGAGATGCACTAATGAATCCGTTTTCCTGTTACATTCTGCAGACAGCTGGGTGCAGGTCCGATGTTCACATCTGGAAGAGAGAACGCCATATAGGAAGAGGGCAAGCTGGCAGGCTGGGGCAGTGATGCTCTGAGCAATGGTCTGTTGAGGAACCTTGAGTACTGATATTTCTTTGGATGTTAGTTTGACACATACCAACTACATTAATGTTCTTGCAGATCTAGTACATACCATTATGGCAGCCAGATTCTATAAGGCCCAGGGGCCTTTTAGCCGGGATAAATGCCCCCCTTGCCACCAGGAAATTTTAAAAAAGAATGGTTTGAGGAACGCGATAGACTTCAGGGTGTTTAAATTTGGGCCTCCAGTTTCCAAAAATTTTCCCAGTTTTGGGAGCAATTTGTTTTGGTGTGGGGGAGGGGGGGTGGGGAATCTTTTCCTGGAAACACTGAAACCCACGGGCAAAAAAACCCATGGGGATCGCTCCCTAACATCATAGCACCAGGTACTATAGGACCCCTTTTCAGACCTTTTTGGATTCCTTTTTTTCCCAAACAATGAGGGGACCTAAATAACTTTTAGGCAAGGGGGTTGATTAGTGTTTTATGAAAAACCCCAAGGGGTTAGCATGTTTTGAAAACTGGGGAAATTTTATTAATCTCTTAAATAAAATTTTCATTATTGTTCGAGTTCCAAAGAGCAGGAAAAATCAAAATTTGTTTTTCCCTTTCAGCTTTAGGGGCTTTTTTTTAGAAATGGTCTGGGGTGCCACTGGTGGGTTTTTACGATTTTTATCGACAAAGTTGAAATCGGAAAAGGTTTTTTTAAATGGGTGACCCCGAAATTTTCCAAAAATTCATGCGAAAAAAATTAAAAGGGTTAAAATCTTTCATCACCCCAATTAAGATCCCCGCCTTTTTCCGGCGCTTCCTTTTAAATTTTGGCGGGCCAAAAAATCAGTTTTCCCAAAAAAGAGAAAGGGGTTGAGAATGTTGTGGGGGCCCCGTTCAATGACTGGGATGGGTAAGGGGTTCGTTTGGGGGTTTGGGAAAAATTTCCAAAAGACCCCCTCTTTTAAACATAAAACAGCTTTTTTCCCTTTTTAAAACCCCCCTCAGTGTCCTCTCAGGTCTAAATAGGAAAAGGGGACGTGCGCTCTCCTTTTGGGGCCCAAACAGCTCAGAAAAATTTACCCTTATTTCGGGCCAAAAAAAAACCTCAAACTTTTAGCTTTTAAAACCCTTTCCCAATTTTTATATTAAAAGTTTTAAAGTTTTTAAATTAGTTAGCTTAGAATTTTTAAAAGGACATTTTACCGCTGTAAATACAGGGCGGGGGGAGCGGGGGGGGGGGCCCCCGGGGCGAACACAGACAAGCTTTTCCCTTAAAAAGAACATTTGGTTTAAATTTCCCACCAAGACTTAGTGTAGATATTTAGGGGAAATTTAATCTTTATTATTAATTTTTTTGCTATTGAAATTTTTCCTGGATATTGGGCACCCCCTAAAAACTTAAAATTGGATAAAAAAACCCTTTCTATTTCCCTGCAGGTCTCTGTTTAGCTGAAAAAAAACTCCATTTTAAATTATCAGTATACTTTTCATATAGGTATTCAATTTCAATTTTCCCCTTTTAACCCCTGTGACTTTTGGGATATATCCACCTTCAAAAAAAATTTACAATCCACAATCTTGAAAGTCAGCACGGGTTTTGTTTGTTCCCAAAAAAAACCGAAAAATTCGTACAAAAACATCAGTTACTTTTTTTTTAAAATTTTGCGCACCCGGGCCCCTGTTCATTACGGCACTTCTACTTAAATTTTAAAACAGCAATTTTTATATTCCCCAAAACAGGTGAACAAAAAGGGTTCTTTTGATTTTTTATAACCAAGTGTTTTCCTTTAAAAAGTAGCACGTACCCCTTTTTGACTTTTTGTGGTTTGGTTAATTTCAGCTTCCCACCCTTTGTTTGGGTTTTAATAATGAAGGTGTTGTTGCTCTCCCATGGGCCCTTTAATGGTCTTTCCGCCCCCCAAAATTTCGACGCCCCCACTATCGAAAAACCTTTCGATAGCTGCCGAAAATCAATCAGTCCCAAAAAAACCAACCCGCTCAACACTAGCCATTTGGCAAACTCCAGATGTGGTAAAAGGCTTTGAATACTCCCCCCTACCAGCCCCAATACCCATACATTACATGTATTGCTCTATGTGGTCTCGTGTACTCTTCCCAAACAATTTCCCCTAACATACCTGTAAAAAATTTCCCTTTAAATAGGAGTAAAAAAAGGGCCCACCCTTGGGGAATGCCCTTTGAAACATAAAACTACAAACTAAAACAATGTGGGTGCATGACACCTTTTACAAAATGATACTACAAAGAAATAAAAAGACCTGTACCCCTCATTTGATGAGCTTCTTCATAATCATAGAACAGGAACTGATTTTCAGCTCAATGGCTTAGTCCATATTTATTAATATATAGAAACAACGTAACAAACGTATATAATATCCAATATTGAATTTGTGAAATCTTCCGACATGCATGTAAATGGTAACAGTTTACCTGAAATGTAACGCTGCAAACAGAGTAGTTAGGAGCTGCTTGGACAAGTGCATTGAAATCCGTATTGATGAGCCCAGAGTTTGTAACCTGTGTATATAAAGGGTTACACTGCAGTAACAGCAAAGCGTTATGGGCACGTGCTCAGTTTTGTTTGCTGTAGTGTACGTTGTGCTGAACAACAGCCTGGCACCCAATCTGTAACCCTACCCTGCCTCATTGTATTCAGTACTTCTAAAATGTTAACTCTTAGTGGAGTTATAGGAAGAAAAACCCTTTTAAATTTTTTTTTCTAAAAAAATTTTCCCTTACATGCAGATATTTAGAAAATGTATGTACGGTAGGTGTGGCGGGCCTTTTATCGGTCTTTAATGCCAAAATAAATTAAAGGGCCGGGGCCAGGGGGTTGGCGAGGCCCAAAAATACTCTAAAATAAAAATTCATCTATACAGTCAGTTTTCTTTTAAAAATTATTTTTTTAAACCCCACTTTTGGCCTTTGATGCAGGCAATTTCTTTTTTTCCCAGTTTAGTACCCACTCCCCGCCCATTTTTACCCCAAAAGAATCCCTTTTTTTTGTTTAAATGTGTTTTTCATGCAGGTTAAAATTGTGATGCGTAAAATTTAAGGGGTTTTTCCTTTATTTTTTTGGACAATCCCTGCAATTATCATCCAACTTCGCAATTAAAAAATTTTGATAAAAGTTCCCCCCCTTGTTTGTGGAATTTTGGGGGTTAAAAAAAAAAACCCCGGGGGGTGTGCAATTTTCCCTGCGGGCACCACCCCCCGGAAAAAGGAAGGGGCCAATTCAAATCAGAAGTTGATAAGACCAGGACCCCCAAAGGGATGTCCCCCCCCCCCCCCCATTGCTTTATAAATGCTCTTTCTATTAGTTTAACACACAAAAACCACACAAGGATAATGTGATGGCCAGGCTTGGACTGGCCCACAGTGGAATAGGGGAAAACCCCGGGGCCCCGAGCATGGTAGACCCAAAAATTTTTTTTTTAACTCAATATACTTTTCTCAGAAGAAGAAAAAAAGGGAAAGGAAGAAAAGGGAAAAAAAACAAGATACAGAGCATAAGGGGGCATCTACAAATCATTCAAAAGGTAGCTATAGGGCCTTTCCCCTAAAATTTTAAAATCCCCCTGGTGGGGCCCCTAAAAAAATCAATTGGTTGGGCCCCCAGAAACAACTGCACCCGTTGGGCCCCCAGGGACCCCCAGTCCAACCTTTGGGGAAACACACAAAACCTTTCCCGACCCAAAACAATTGTAAAAAAAGAAATTAAAGGGGATAAAATCTTAAAACTTAACTTTTTCCCAAAAACCAAATATAAAAAGTAATAATTTCAAATTAAAATGAACCATCTTTTTCAAATTTGGTTTTGGGCCCCAATAAATTTGAAACTCCCCTTTCCTCAAGAAAAAGTTTTTCTGGGGGGGGGAGGGGCTTTTTAGGGCCAACCTTTAAAACCCCTTTAAACTTTTTTAAAAATTTTACATCTGATTCCCCAATTTTTTGGGGGTGCCTATGGGCCTTTGGGATAATTAATTTTTCTGTTTCCTAACCGTCCCCCCGAAAATTTTTCGGCATTTTTCATAAGGGACCCCACCGAAACGAAACCCCGGGATTTTGGGGGGTGGGGGACCAAAAGGGATTTTTAAAAAGGGTTTTAGGTTTCCCGGCCCGGGAAAAAACCCCCCAGAGTTTCGTTTTTCCCCCCCATTGCTTGTCAGGACAGGGACCCATAGTGCCCCCAAAAAGTCATTTTGGACCCCTTGGTCCCCTTTGAGTCCCCCTTTTTACCTTTTGGGGTTTTTCCTCCTCGGGGCCCCCCATTTGAGAGATGGTTGATGTAATGGAATTAAATTATTACTTTCTATATTTGGATATACTAAAAGTTAAGCTTTAAGATTTTTTATCTCTTTCTATTAGTTCTCTATCCTGGCAAAAAGAGAAGGCTCGTGAACAGCCTCCCCACCCCTCTATTATCCTAGAATTCCCTAATTTGGTAAATGAGAATAGGTTTTTGAAATTGGGCAACTCTTATACCATAATGATAGAAAACACAGTATATGTTAAAATGGTATGGAATAAAGACTTCTTATGTATAGAAGTGTGTGTATAATATATATCAGTTGAAACCAGAAGTTTACACACACTATATAAAAAGCCCCATCGCATTGTTTTTCTCCCCCTCTCTGACTGAAATAAAAAAACCCCCCTGTTTCAAGGGCAATTAGGAAAACCAAAAAAATTTTTTTAAAATTTGCCCCCCAAAAGCCCAGAATGAAAAAGAATTTTAAAGGTCAATTTTATTAAATTTCTGCAAAGAAAAAAAAAGTTTCCATACCCTTTCATTTGTAAATTTTTGGGTTAACTTTGCCCCTTTAAAAAATTAAAACTTGGGGGGCAAAATTGTTTTTATCACCTTCCCCCAAAAATTTTCCCCCACAAAAATTTGGTTGGGGAAAATTTTGGGCCCTTTTTCCCCCTGACAGAACTGGGGTTTTTACTGAGGCCATGTTTGTATATCCCAAGCCGCAAATGGCCCTTTTCAGCTTTTCCCATACATTTTCAGTAGGATTGGGGATCATGGGTTTTGTGATGGGGCCCAATTTTAAAATATTGACTTGGTTTTCCTTTTGCCCCTTTTTAACCATTTTTGGGAGTATGCTTTGGGTCTTTTTCCATTTGGAATTTCCCCTTTTAAAATTTCTGGCTGATGTCTTTGAGTTGCTTTAATATTGCCACATAAAAAAACTTTCCCCAGGATACCCTCTATTTTGTGAAGTGCACCAGTCCCCTCCGGGAGCAAAAAAACGCCCCAACTGATTCCACCCCCAAAATTTTTACAGTTGGGGAGGGGTTCTTAGGCTTCCAATCGGTCTCCCCTTTTTTCCCCTAAAAGTAACAATGTCCATTATGGCCAAACAGTTCAATTAGTTTCATGCGACCCAGGGGCCCTCTTCAAAAATGTAGGGGCTTTGTTCCCCGTGCATTTTTCAAACATTAAAACTGCCCCCTTTTTAGGTTTCTTTTTTTGGGAAAGATGGCTTCTTCCTGGCATAGTTGGGCCTTTTAGCCCTTTTTATACAGTACTCGTTTCAAAGTGGATAATGAAAACAATCCCTTTCCACTCCGCCAGCATCTTTTCCCCAAGGGCTTTTTACTTTTGTTTTTTTGGGGGGTTATAGCACATGTCGGACCAAAGCAATTTTTATCCCTTTTAAAACCCCATCCGTCCCTTCCTGAGGGGGTTTTGATTTGGATGGAACCCTTTCCCCTTGTTTTAAGTGCGTATAATTGATTGGGACAGATAAAACTTGGGACTTTTTCTGGGATCAAAAAAATTTCAAACCCCCGGATGAACCGGGGGGGGGCCCCTTTTGTTTAAAGTTTTTCAAATTTAAATTTCTTTTTGACTTTCTGATGTTACACACAGAAAACAGTGTGTTTCTTGGGGTGCTTTAAAAACCACAGATTGGGTTGGCCCCGTTTAAACCCCATCAGAAACTTCGAAAATAATCCCCATATATGGGCGCCCCCCAAAATTTTTTTAAAAAAGGGAAAGTAATTTCCCCCAGTTATGTAAAAAATTTTTGCAGAAAATAACAAAAATGCCGAAAAAAATTCTCCTCCCCATTAATTTTGGCATTTCAGCAAAATTAAAAAAAAATTTTGGGGTTTCCCAATTTTACCTAAAAAAAGGGAAGGTTTTTTTCGGACTTCATGTCAAGAAAAACATGCATATGTGTCTTTTTTTATATAGGCTGGAAACTTTTTGGTTTTAAAATGTTTGTGTGAATTTTTTGTATTGTCTTATTCCCCTGGGGCCGGCCACCCTCCAAAAGTAAAGTACTGTTTCCGGAAAACCCCTAAGATTTTGAGAAAGTGTTTGGGGGAGCAAAGGGCCCCATTGGAAAAAACAGAACTTTAAAGAAAAGCTTCCTAACCCGGGGCAAAAAAGACCGCCAAAACAAATGTCGTTTTTTTTTTTTTTGTTTTTTTTTTTGCTGGAGTTTACATTTTAAAAAAAATGATTCCCAAATTTTTAATTTTTCAACCCCCCCGAAACAAAACAAACAGTTCATATCCCAATTTCCCCTATAAAAAATAATGTGTAAAAGTTTTATAACAGGGAGAGCCCGAGTTACCCAATGGAAAATAAAAGGACTGTAGGTTACTAAGTTGGGTAAGAAATCTTTTTTCCTGGGAGGGTTTAGGTAGCCCCGTTTTACTACCTAAATTTGGTTTCCCCAAAAAATTAGTTGGGTTTTTTGCCCTGGGAAAATGGGAAAAAAAGTTTGCCCAACGTAAAACCCCCCCTGCCTTTTCCCCAAGGGTCTCGGGGGGGCTGTTTTTGTACAGTCCAGGTAAATCCCCCATCCCCAATGGTCTGCATTTTTTTTGGACCATGGCAGAGGGGTTTTGGAAAACCCCCCCAAAATTTACTATTTTAACTGTTTTACAAATTAAAATTTAAAATTAGACAAAGGCCCATCCGGGAAATGTGGGCCCCTCATCACAGTGGTTTTCAGCCCGATTGATTGAAGTTGGCACATGTCGGGCCCACTTTTTTTGAAACCCAATTTAATTAAATGGTTTAAAAATTTGAAAAAACTCCCCCCGATTTTTTTGGGACAAAAATTTTTTTTTGGGCAAAACCCCGGGTTTTACCCCCATTCCCTGCCCCCTTTCTCAAAGGGAGAAAAGGGCCCCAAAAAATGGGCTTGAAACAAATTAAGTCCCCAACATACCCAAAATATGCACTGCCCTTCTTTTCAAAATTTTACCAAAAACCTTTTTTTTTTGGGTAAAATACCAAAAAGTAAATAAAAGGCCTTTCTCTCTAAAAATTGGGTTTGTTTTTTCAATTTTTAGGAGAAAACCCCCCTTTTTTTTTAACAGCATAGGGAAAAAACATACAAAAAAATGGGACATTACTAACTCAAAAAAACACCACAACTTATTGCTTTGGGCAAACTGAACGATCCCTGGGTACCCGAAATTGCCCCCTAAAAAATACAAAATACGTTTTAGTGCCTGGAAGGGGCCCGGGGGGTTTCCTGTTCTTTGGGTATTTGGACCCCCCAAAAAAGTGCCCGGGGAGCCCCCTAATTTAAAATATTTTGGGGGCTCAAAATAAAAGGGCTTTAAGGGCCCCAAAGGGGCACCCACATTTTCTGGGAATTTATGGCCCCCCCTTCTGTATCCCCTTTTTAAATTGGGCAATTGGGGGAAAACCCCCGCAAACCCCCCTCCCTCATGCACTGAGGGAAAAGTTGGAAAATGGTTTTTTTCTATTTTAAATTTTTGGGGAAAATTTTTTTGCAATCCCCCCCAGCCTTAAAAACTTTCCCGGCCCCCTTTTCTGCATGCAGGTGGGAAACAGGTTTTTAAAAAATTGATGTACCCGTTTTTTTTTGTTTTTTAAAACATCTAAAATTTTTTTCCCCTGGCAGTGCGGGAAGTGACTTTTGCTCTGCAATCAAACGCACCTGCAATTTTTTTTTCCCTTTTGCATAAAAGGGCCCGAGTTGCCAGCTTTTGGGGCAAATTTTTTTTAAATCAAGCTGTGAACATGGCCCAAAAAATTGTGGTGTTTTAACAGCATAGGGAAAAAAAATGTTAAGTTTGGTACAGCAAGAATAATTTTAGTAGCATTTTGCTACATGGCCACTGGGCTTCAATCTCTGATCTTACTCTTGTGGGTGGATAGACCCTGGTGCTAAATCTAGTGGAAAGTTTTCCCAATGAAGAGGAATCTGTAATGGTCTCTTCAGAACTGAGAACATTGCAGCAAAATCCACACTTGACTTTACTGTGAATAACCAAGGATTTGCCCTCTTGATTTCCCCCATGCTAGCTGCAGAACCTTGGCAATTTGTTGTAAAACTGTGTGTGATTTTTGCCAAATTGCAAGAACCGCACCTCAACCATTAGTCCTCAGTAGATCCAAAGACCAGCATGAGCTCACCTATACTGTATTCATCTTCTGATTTTGTTGAGTTGTTCAACAATCGCACATGGATGTGATGTAAGAATATCTTTGACTTTTAGCTTTGTATTATAGGACCTCTGGCCGTTCTTGACATGTCTGTTTCAATAAATCCTTGTGTTTCCTGTGGCATATCCATTCTGAAACATCTTCTCCTATAGTTCTGTGTTACTGAATCTGTCAGATGGGTGTTACCAATCTGGACTGTGTTCCTGCACGATCTGACATTGTCCAATCAGTGCTGACAGCCAGCGTGTGCAGGAACACACCTCTTTGAGAACTTCCAATATTAAAGGGGTTGTCTTGCTACAAGGATTGCTTGTTATGTTAAAGATCTTGCAAAAACAAGTCACTTTGCAATATGTGTCCATTAACCTTGTCCTACCTATTCTGAGATATCCCCTCTTGTATGGGCTGCATCAGTTCCTCAGGTCGCTATAGCTACAGACCTGTTCTCTCTCTCCTGATAGGCTGCCAGCACTGGTTGCTATAGCTAGAGACCTGTTCTCTCTCTCCTGATAGGCTGCCAGCACTGGTTGCTATATCACAGACCCCTGGCTTCTACTGCAGCCTAGTAGAAGCCAATAAAAAACACCCCTGAAATTTAAAGTGAAACCAAGAAAACAGGACTGAGGTGAGATGAATCAATGTAGTGAGACAACCCCTTTAACACCCATCGGACAGACTCAGTCCTACATTTAGCCCATAGTTTTTAAGGCTAAAAAAAAGACAGCCATCCATCCAGTTCAGCCTATTCTAGAAAGCAGGACAGCACAACAGAGATATAAGAGAATAGGCTCCAGAACTGTTATTTCACAGAAATCACAGGAATTTACTAAAATAGACATGTCGGACTGAATCTCTATAATTGGAGGACCTGTGACCTCTCCTATCACACAATTTGGTTTCTATTAGAGGTAACTGGATAAACTGGAATAGAGTTACTTATAGTTCACCTTTCTTAGTTTCTTGAATGGCAAAACTGTTGAGACCACTTGAAGACATTGCCGGTCCCATACAATAGTTTCCGCAGGGCTTTCCTGGTAATACATGAAGGCAATTAATCCTGTTTTGGGCCCCGTACGTTGAATGTATGGGAATATGACGGCAATCCTACAGAAGATCCCACAGGTCTGAAAATCCACCACTAGACTACAGCACGGATTTTACTTTATGGTCTACGCAGCGCTGGGTACAGCTGGATTTTTGATGGATTCTAAATACTGAATCCTGCAAAAAGCCAATGAAAAACTCGAGCTGTGTAGACCTAGCCTAATAGAAGCCGCATTTCTGTGATCAGTGTGATGTATGGTACTCAATATGTGATGGTAACAGAAATTCAGTGCGAAATGTTTCAGTATTGATGAGTGAAATGTATACTACAGTGTTGTGAATTCTTGCTCCAGCTTCCATCAGAAGTGTTACCTTTATTAGGAGAGTTTTAGTCCTTTGCTACTTTATTTGTCTTAAGTATTCAGACATAATAAATGCCTCTACCCCCCCCCCCCCCCCTTTGTATGGTTTAAAATGTATAGGATTGCCTTTAGGGCACCATGGTGGTAAATACTTTGAGCCTTGCTCATACTTCTATTAATTGAATGTGTTTTAAGCATCTGTTATCAAATGTCTTTTTATATTACTTGCACTTAAAGGGGTTGTATCATTTCATTGAATGGTCTTCAGAATAAGGGGACAGTGAAAACAAGCAACTTTGCCATTGGATGTCATTTGCAAAGCTGTCTTGTTTTCACAGGATCCCTTATCTTCGTTTTCTGTAAACACTGTTCCTCAGTGCTGGTCGGATCCCACCTCCTTTCATTTCATTGGCTGACGGCTCTACTCATTTACAGTCTGTCTGGCCCCTGGTCGTATTCAGTGGAGGCATTCCTGCCTCTCACTCAAAGTAAGGGACCGGCACAATTTCACTCTGCACAGCCAGCAGAGAAACACAGGCACTGCATCTGCTTCTACAATCAGAAAACAGCAGAATTGTGCGTCAAATGCAAATGCCAAACATAGAGGGCATTAGCAGCCTCTCTCACTCAAAGTAAGGGACCAACAGCAATTTCAGTCTGCACAGGCAGAAGAAACACAATAATCCTGCAGGGGTTCTACAATCAGAAAACAGCAGAATTGTGCCTAATGCTCCTGCGTGTAAACGTAGCAGGGAGATCTGTGCTGTTTAAGCATAAAGTCGTAAAAGACTGGATTCAACTGTAACAAACCCCCCAGCGTGAAAAGGAAAAAGGGGTTGAAATACTAAATTTCATAGAAACGGGTCAAGACTGAATGCAAGCCTGTTATGTAACAGCCCTTTTACAACTAAGGATTTGCAAGGAGAACGACCCCGGTTTGTGGACTCCAGGGGGGTTTAAAGGTGGTGAGAATTGAGGGGCAAACCCCAGGGAACATTTTAAAGGGAGGGGGGATTGTAATCCCCCCCCCCCCCCCCTGCCCCCCCCTTCAGTTAAGAAACACTCACAGGGAGGGTAAAAAACCCCCCTTGGGTTTTGTAGAGTTTGGAAAAAGCGAGAGAAACAATGATCCCCCACAAATTTGCCAAGAAGCGATAAACCCCCTTTTTAAATTTGGGTGTGGTTTTTTATTTAAAGATTTATAAAGGTTTCCCCTTTGGTGTTTCCAGATCTACACATTCCCTGCCCGGGGCCCACTTTAGTTCCACATCCTTGGCCCATTAGATTCCCAAATAATTCCCCTTTCCCCTGTTTTGAATCTAAGCCAAGGGGTTTCAGTTGTAGTTTTTGCCCTTTTGCGCCAAAATTCCCCTTCTTTTTAAATTACTGTTTTTTTGGGAAAACCGTGGAAAATTTCGCCAACATTCTTGCAACGTGTCAATACACTTTTAATGTTTTTAGGACACTCCCTTTCAACCAAATACCCAAAAAGGAACAATAACTTCCCAAGAAAAATTTTCCTCCCTTCCGAAGGGAAATAAAGCAGAGGGGTGCACAGCATGTGGCCTCCGGTCCCTTTTTTTGGGGCCGGCCATCAGGACAAAACCCACTGCTTTGTCTCAATTTCCCTTTTTCAAAACTAAGAGAGTAGTATTAATCTTTTGACAGCTGCATTCCACTGATGGCACTGTATGGCTGGCATGGTTATGGTGGCACTATAGGACTGTATATTCGATTTAAAATTGCCTAAATCAGCAATGCAATAACAAATGGTTTCTGTATCTGTTCCTCAGAGGAGTGTTTTTGTCTCGCACAATCATGGCAGATCCACAAGACGTACCATAAAAATGTCTGATCGGTTCAAGACTCCAGACGAGATTGGTTGGAGAGAAGGCCATATATGTGCGTTGCTTTCTCTAGTTATAGTTGTGAAACAGCCACTTCTGTAACCCTAAAAACGAAAATATCTGGAGTAGCGAGCAGAGAACCCCGCCATTCTGCTCTCTGGCAGCCCCTAAAATGGAACCAAGATCTCACAGCCATTTTGGGTATTTACCATTGAAGTGCCCTAAAGGTCTCCGATTGGGAATACCCCTCTAAAATTTACTGAGGCTCTTGAGAGAGGTACAATATGACAATGTGGCCCACATATCAGGGGTGCATGGTTTCTGGTCTAGCACATATCTCTGAATGAGCCTGTGTTGCCAGTAAGCAAATGGGTTTCTGCAAACCCTATTCAGATGAATGTGGCAGACCCAATGCAATCCTTCCTTTCTTTTGCCTATGTTCACATGACCAATTTATTTATTTTTTTTACTCCGAATTCGACTCAGTTTCCACATTAGATACTGTGTCAAAATCTTAGTGGTATCCTAGTCCTGTTCATTCGAATTAAATCCATGCTGCAGGTCACACTGACTTGTTAATTCTCTGGAACAGATCCCATTTGGATTTCACATAAGGCAATGATGATAAAGGATTTGCCACATTGAAATGGGGAATAACCACGTCCAACTCAATGGAAAAAGCCACCACTGCAAATTCAAGAGTATCAATCTGGGATTCTGTGTCAGATTCTTCAAGCCAATGTGTGAACATAGCCTTATGGTAGATGTACAGCAATCACAAAAGTGCACATGCAACTGCTGCTATACCCTTGGGAATCCTCCAAATACCCACCATATACACTTTTTTAGTTTTGACAGCCAGTCCTTACACCGCTATTGGCTTCTTGGATATATAAAATGTCTTCTGTATATCTGAGCCTTTTATATACCACCTTTATTCTTCATTTGTCAAAATGGTCTAAATTTAAACTGTTTCCCATAGCAACTAATCAGCTTGGTTTTCATTTTTCCAGAGGAGTTTGAAAAATTAAACCTAAGCTTCGATTGGTTGCCATGGGCAGCACTGCTTTACGGTTAGATTTGGCAAATGATACCCAATGGGGCTAATTTATCAATACTGTCTGACTCTTGGTATGTTCACACTGAGTATTTGGCGTATTGCAGCTCAATTCTGACTCGCAAAGTACGCCCTACAAATACAGTGAAATAGCACTCAAGTGAGACGTATTCGCCAGCACGTACTGAGTGCTGGGGGATAGAAGTAATATGTCACTTTTCGGCACTTGCACGCCAGGGAAAGTAAGAGTCAGTGGGAGCGCTGTTGAAAGTACGTTCCAGGTGGTGTGTAATTTCAAACAGCCGGCATACAGCAGTGCACACGGGTACGTGCTGCTATACGCCGTGTGAACATGCCCTTAGTGTAAGGTTAGACTAGACAGCCTTACAATGCGCCACATTTACCAAAGTGTTCATAAAACTGGCAAGTTGGAACAGTCTAGTCCAACTCTGCACCATTATGACGTTGGCTTACTTTATGCCACTAACTCAGACACATGGGGTCACATTGATCAAGGCAGCTGCTCCAAAGCTCTGCACCATTGAAGGTGATAAGGTGTATGGCTTCATGAAAATAGGGCGTACCTTAGCTTGCGGCACAAAATGTGCCAAAACTTTGGTGCATGCTACGGCATGCCTTATTTTCATGAAGCTACACACCTTATCACCTAAAAGTCCACACTCCTTTTTCTGAGGCCACACACTTGTTGTGTGTGTGTGTGTGTGTGTGTGGTGTGTGTGTGTGTGTGTGGTGTGTGTGTGTGTGTTGTTTTTTTTTTTTTGTTTTTTTTTAACCTAAAAGGCATGGAAGTATCTGGAAACTGTCTAATCATATATAGGGTATAAAGCTTGTACGTGCAAATTGCGTCAGAACTTTGGCATAACTGACCTGATAAATGTGGCCCAAAGTGTCTTATCTAGACTAATGGCTTCCAACTTGTGCTGCAGAATGAACAGTCAAGCATGGGCTTACAGACCATGCTGGGAATTGTAGTTTTGCAACTGCTCGAGAGTCAAAGGTTGTGGACCCCCGGTCTACAGCGTACGGTACACCTTGTTGTAGCTTAACCACATTGAGTATAAACTGTAGGTACATTGTTTCGTGGAATATAAGATTCTCATTACCTGTTGCTCTCAATTACTGGATGTAACGTTCACTCTTCTTGTGTTACAGTTCAATCAGTCAGTAGGAAACGAGATAAACATTGGTGTGGGGACTTCTTTCTGCTTGTGCACTGATGGGCAACTTCACGTCAGACAAGTGTTACACCCCGAGACCTCCAAAAAGGTATTGTGTACTGTTTTACTACATGTATTTGCATGTTAGATCTATATTAAAGGTAATGTGTGCTCCGGACCTCATGATTTATTTATTCCTGTGTGCTGATGTAATGTTCACGATAACTCCACCAACATTTTCAAAAGTCAAGAGCCCCATAGAGAATTGGTCTTAAACAGTGGGCATGCCCATATTAAATTAACTTTCTGGAAAATAATGGAATCCATTATGGACATTTGGTCCTGGATCCTAACTTAAAACTTGTAACAGGGCCCCATATCTACCATGTGTCCTCTATAATACTGATGTCTTTCTATCACTGGAGGTCCTTCAGGACCCTCGAGCACTAAAGTCTGGCTTTCACTGCTTTCTTTTCAATATTGTTGCACTTTAGATTCGTGTCAGACAACCTGAATCTAAGCACCCTTGATTTGAGTCGGCATTAATCATATTCTGGTGTAAATTGGAAAGAAAGTTTGTGTACAACCATAACCTTAAATAGAGGCTAATGGTTTTTGGGGTCAACTTGCCTCTCCGTAGTGCTTCAGGGTCCAGTGGTGCCATCGTTCTGACTGACCACAATACCCATCCCACAGCACATTAGGCTGGAACTGACATTGGTGAGGAAGTGACTTCTCGGCAATGACACCCATGAACCAGGAAGTCCTGCAGAGAGGCAGATTGACCCTAAAATGGCCCAAAAATGAAAACTCCAAATTAGAAAAAGGGTTAGAGACAGAATTTTTAAAAAAATTTAAAAAAAAGACCACACACAAAGTTAAATAAATTGGATGCAGGACATCCCCGGAAACGGGGGCAATTGATCACTCACTGTGCTGTTGGGCAAGGGAGGGGCCACTGTTATTTAGCTTGCTTTCTGAAGGCCAAATTCCTAAAAAAAGGAAGTAAAAAAAAAAAAAAAAAAAAAAAAAAAATGCAAAATGCCTCTTTGTGTTTGTCAATCAAAGGGGGTTCCTTTCTTTTCGGGAACTGTTGAAATTAGTTAATGTCTGTAAAAGGGAACCCGGAAGCCCAAAAAACTCCCCGAAAAACGGGTCTTTACCCGGGTTTTTAAATGTTTGGTTTTTAAAGGGGGTGTTTACTCTAGGCTTTGGGCCCATATCTATTAAATAGCACCTTTTGGGCCCTGACCAAACCCCGGGGAATGGGGCTCCTAAAGTGTCAGGCTCGCGTCTCTCCGTTATGTTCTGTGGGACTTCTGGATACAGGGAGGGGTGTGGTTTGGGGAATTTCCCCAAAAACAGAATGTGTGTGTGGTGTGTGTTCTGTGGGGTTGGACGGCTCCCCCATCTAAGGGCAACACTTTGGGAGCCCTTTCTAAAAATTTTGGGTTTTTCTGGTCCCAGGGGGGGGCCCCGGGCCCCTATCCGCTTTTTAATGACCAAATTTAATGGGATAAGCCAAAAGGTCTATGGGGGGAACCCCCCTTTTGAAAACCCCCAAAACCCCTTTAAAGCGGGTTAAAGCTTGTTTTAAATGGGGGGGGTTATGGTTTTCACGGTTTTCTTTTTACAGACTTTTTAGAAATAGGGGTCCTTTTAAAAATTTTTTTAGGTTTAAATTTTTCCCATAAGATTAGGTAAGAAGGGGCCTTTATAAAACCCAGGGTGAGATTTTCCCCTTTCAGCATTTTAAAAAGGAATTTAAAAATTCCTGTTTTTTCCACAAAATTGCCACTTTTTTTGGGCCCCCGGGGGCCATTTTTTTATCACCTTGCTGTTTTCTTCTTTTTTTTTTTTTTTTTTTATTAGCGTTAAATTATGCAGTTTAGTTAATTGAAGAATTATCGTGCCGGATAAACCCCGGAAAATCTTTTGTGTTTGAAAAACTTTTGCATGTTAAATTGAATTTCTTTATAATTTTTTTAGGAGATCCCCTGGAAAGGAGATGTTAATGTTTTGTTTACAGTAAAATGATTAAATTTTACATGTTTATCAAACCCTATTGGGCATTTTTCCCATTTTAGCCTCCAGTGATTGCACTTTACACAAAGCAATAAACATTGGGTTCTTGACAATTACGAGTGTTTATAGTGATAGCTGCTCAGTGTATTTATGTGCAAGGCTTCAGTGAATGGAAAATGTCAATCTGTCCGTAAAAACTTAGCAACTAACATCTTTAACAGTTCAGTTTACATAATAACTTTTAATTCTTCCTTTAAAATAAAAGCCTTTTTTCCCAAAAACCACTCCCAAAAACATAAAATCTATCGTTTGTCTGATGGTGCGTTGTGACCTAGCCTTTTGGAGATGTTATATTGCCTCTTGGGGGAAAAGGTTTTTGCATTTCCCCCATTTTTAAAACGCTTTTATTTGTCAAGCCCCCCCCTGATAACCTTTTTAAAATTGGGGGGGGGAGGTGCTTGGATACCAGATTTGCTATTTTGGAATTCTGCACATTTGTGGTTAAGGATTGGTGTAGAGTTTTAATAGGGAGCAATAAGGTACAGATGGAATGATCGCCTCAATAAGGGCGGCCCCATATATGAGGGAGATAATAGGAGCATGGAAGTGTGAGCTTTAGGCTCCATAAAAACTACTACCCTATTTTAAATTACAGGGGGGATTTAAAATACCTGGGGAAAAATTCCAGAAAAAATTTCAATGATGCAGTTATTTTCCTTTGATTTTTCCCCTGAAAAAAAAAGTGCAAGGTATACACTATAGATGGAATATAAGATAGCTTTATCGAGCCTTTTGTCTTTGAGTTGGGGATTGACAACTGTTTGTAGGGTTTTTGGAATGAAGTGTTTAAATTAAAAAAAAAAAAAAAATAATATATAAAATTTTTATTAATAATATATATATATATATATTATAAAATTTTTTTTTTTTTTTTTTTGGGATTCTTTTTTTCTTTCAGTGAGAAGTGGTTGAATTATCTGTGTCCCAGGTAATCTTGGATTTTTCTATGAAGGCAGTTTATAGAATACCTGTAGTTTTTTCCTGCATTTTCGGACCCCAAAGAGTAGAAATAATATGGAAAAAAAACTTCATATTTAGATTTGATCTGCATTTTGGCTAAAACCAAATATATGCAAAAACTACTCCATGTGTATCCAGTCTTTAGGGACCATTAGCCAAAAAAGTAAACCGAATGTCCAGAGAATTGTGTCCCACCAAATTTTCTAATATAGCGCAAGTTCTGAAAATCTTTAAATACTGCCTTACCACAAGTAGGTAAATAATTCTAGAGTTGCTAGACCTTTAGGCCATGTTCACACGGCTTAATTGCGGGACGTAATTACGTCCCGCAATTACGCCGTGTGGGCGGGGCGGGAGCGGGGACGTGAGCGGGGGGCCGGCCCTTCGCCGGCCCATAGAAAATCACTGCTGGCGGCGCGGATACGCCGCTAGAAAGCGACATGTCAATTATCTCCCCGCCCAGAGGATCCCGGCGGGGAGAGGAGACGTAATACCTAGTTCTCTATGAGAACTGTGAATTACCGTAATGAATGGGCCGTTTTCGGCCCGTAATTGGCGCACCTCGCCGCGTAATTCCGGCCCGCACTACGGCCCATTTTAAGCCGTGTGAACATGGCCTTAGGGTGGACGTGATATTCGCACAGCTTGTGCAACTACATAATGGGTCGGTAGATAAGGGGGCCCACTGTCACCTAGAGGAGGACTTGAGTCAGATGGGTGTTCCAGTTTTTAGAGAGGTATGTCCCTGCATGCAGACTCTCAGCGCTGATTGGACAATGTCAGACTCTGCTGGGATGCATCCCCAATTGATGACACCCAGCGGACAGATTCAGCAGAACAGCACAACACAGAGTTATAAGAGGAGATGCTCCAGGATTGTTTTTTCACATTGAACACAAGGATTTAATAAAACGGACATGTTGGGAACAGCCTCGGGCTCTTTATAGCCGCTTCCTGCTGTGTATTTCATTGCAAGTACATGTCTGAGCTAATACATTTCATGGCTAGCAGGATACAATTACTACACATTGCCTCAGTCTGTGTCTGCCTCTACTGGACCTGAATACAAAATTGGTCACAGTGGCTCCTGTCTACTATGTGCCATTTATATTGGCATATCCTTATGTGGCAGAAGGGTCTTTTGTGCTGCCTTCTATGCCCCATGACTGGTTTATGCCAGGTTCATATCCGCATCGGAAGTTCTGTTTGGATCCTCTGTCACAGAGATGGATCCAAATCCATTTCAAGAGTGCCCAATAGTTGGGTTTCCGTAGTGTTGTATGTAATTTAAGCAGAAGTAATGGCACCATGCTCCTTTTTTTGGTTTAATTAAAAAAAAAAAAAAAACTGTTTCACCTTAGATTGATGATGGATTTGATCATTTGTGTTGTCCAAATTATGGCAAAGGAGTAGTTAGTACTGCCCACAGTACTATGAATTTCTCCTTGCTGACTGCTTTAGTTTATTCAAGGACAGAGGTTTTCTTTTAGATTCCTACATTTCCTCATGGTCCTTCTGGCCTTCAAACTTGTCACAACATCAGCTCTCCGTTTCGTTTGGTTTTATCATTGCTTTACTCCAGAAGTCAATTACTTCCACCTTCTGCCCTTTCAGAATTTCCCCCTCAAGGTCCTTTCTGATATATAATGTATGTAATCGTAGAAGTGATGGCGGTTACATTTCATGTCTGAACACACATACGTGGTGTATACTTTATGGGCTTTTACGCATTCCTTGCGAAACTATTTACCTTACTCTAGGCAACTCCCTTAAAGGGGTTGCTTCACCAGAGGCGACCTCTTTTAAGATTGAGCAGCTGCAGGGAAAAGTTAGTATGTCATGAATACAAAGATGACTTAAGCCCATCATAAAGGGAGCCACTTGCGCAAAGTAGGTCTCTGTTCTGGCTCTGGTAGGGGAACCCTGTCTGGGGAATGAGCCTCTATTTTGCCCAAATGCCATAGTAGGAAAATATAGACAGAAGTTGTTTCCATGAGTCAACACTGTAAATGTTAAGGTATGCTTGTTATAGGGGTATTCTAGCCACAGGCTCAGCTGTAAGATAGATGGCAGTCCTACCTCTGGGAAATGGCAATAATGAGGAGAGGGTTTTAGAGAAGTGACTCAAAGTTTGCAGATGTCTCTCATATTCTGAGGGTTGCAGTAAAAAAACAAGCAAGCCTGGTAAGCCTCTGTCTCCCAATAGGTGGGAGTCCATCTATGGCATATCCTATGTATATACCATAGATGACTTTGTCTGAAATACTCCTTTACATTTTTCAAATCTTAAAGTCTTCAAGTGTTTATACAAATATAATCCTCTTCTGAGTGGTCTAAAGACTGTTAGGAAGTCATTAAGGCAACCTTGGCACGGGTTTTCCGCCGGTTTTTCAGGTGGTTTGCGGTTTTGCAGGCCGCCTGAAAAACCGGCCGAAAATGAGCACAATGGTGCTCTGTGGAAAACCCGTGCAGCAGTCACCACTGCACGGGTTTTCCGCCCACGGGCCGCCCGAAAAAGATTCTACATGCACAGTCTTCCATCCGGCTTTCGAACGAAACCTGTGCTTGTGAATGTGAAGGGCCAGATCAGCTCCTCTCAGCTGCTGGTCGTGTCTAATGCTAACTTTTAAGTAACTAAGGGCATGTAAAGAAAGCTGTAGCTCTGAGGCTTCAGTTTTTGTAATCACATGTATTTAGAAAAGTGATTAAATACCCATTTTGGAGGAGCCCACGTCAACATTACATCGTGGCAAAACCCCTTTAAGGAATAGACTGTAGACCAGATAGTTTAACAGATATTTACTTAAAATTCAGCTATTTTTTGCAGACACAAAGCTTTACAATAAGCTTAAAACAGAACAGTTTTAAAGGCACCGATACCTTGGTGGTTGCAAATACAAGGTGGCACAGGTAGCATAATGGTTGCTACATAACTTAAAGGTATGGTACTTAAATGTTGCTCAGTTTGACAGACTGCACTTGCTACAGGTTAGTTTTACCTTGCAGGGTACTAGATGCCCATTTAATGTATGAGGGGTTTCCTCCCTAACCACATTTTGCTTACAGTAAGGGTGCGTCCCCACGGCAGAGACTAATACCGGTCGGATTATCCGACCGGTATTTGCTCTGTTCTTGCAGCCGTGCACACGGCCGCCAGGGGATGGCTTTTCTCTGGTTTGTGGAGAAAAGCCCTCCCCCTTCACATTGACGTGTTCATATTACACCCGAAAACCAGGCAGAGGAATGAACATGTTCAATGTTTTTCGGACCGCTGGCAGTCTAAAAACCGTCCGGCGGAAAATCCGTGCAGTGGGGACCTCTGGATGGCTTTTCCATAGAAGTCCATTCTAGGGTTTGACAGACGGTTTACAGACTTTTCAAAACCAAAAACAGTCTGTAAAACCGTCCAAAAACCCTTGCCATGAGGACAAGCCCTAAGTCTCCTTGGAGTTGTCCAAATTTCCATGCCTTGGCCACATAGTCGTTAGCCCGCAATACACTTGGGCTGCTATATTGGCAACAAGGGCTGCCATCTTCCACAACCACACACAACATTCTCTTCGTCTCTGGCTACAACAGATTTGCCAGGCACCAAAACAAATTGACAAAAATTGATGAGGCCTACTCAAATTAAATCACTCTGATTCGGGTCCATTTTGACCCAAACTCAGTGCAAAACGGCCAACCCCATCTCTTTGCCAGATCCTTTCATAGAGTAGCTTTCACTCTTGCAGACTCTGGAAGTCCATGCATTAGGTGGCCATGAAATTATACATTTGCCTGTAGGCACCAGTGTTGGCCCCTCATCCCTTGTCAGCATGTATGTAGAAAGTGATTTTTTTATTTATTTTTGTTTGTATTTTCCAGGACGTTAGCATAGGTTTCCCATTGTTAGGACTCCCAGTACCGCTAGTTGAAGGTGCCACAGCACTCTGGCAAGTGCAGGCAGAGCGCTGTTCAGTTTGCAGTGGCTGTGCCTGGTGGTAGCCCCCCTCTCATACACTTGAATTGTTGTAAAGTGCAGTACCAGGCATGGCTGGTGTAATTGTACAGAGCTATGCTTGGCAAACAGCTGGTCCAACACCTGGCAGCCTCACCAATCTTCTATTGGTATCCTGAGGATATGCCGTCACTATTAGGCCATGTTCACACGGCTTAAAATGGGCCGTATTTCGGTCCGTAATTACGCGCCGAAGTGCGCAAATTACGGGCTGAAAACGGCCCATTCATTACGGTAATCCACAGTTCTCATAGAGAACTATGGATTAAGTCTCCTCTCCCTGCTCGGCGAATACGCCGCGGGGGGAGATAAGTGACATGTCATTTCCTAGCGGCGTATACGCGCCGCTAGCAGTGATTGTCTATGGGCCGGCGAGGTGCCGGCCCCCCTCTCCCACACGGTGTGACTCTGGCATTCTGTGTTTTCAGCCTGATCTCTAACTGGTTAGTAATCTTTCAGACACTGTACAGCTTTATTTGGGAGACACAAGATGTCCTGCTGCTCATCCCTTTGTGTTGCTGCAGCATGACAGAACCCTTTAATTTTCTTCTAGTGCTTTTCTCCATCACTGCCTTATGTCCTGATGGGGACTTGGGGTCAGAGAAACCATCCGGTACCCACTTTATTTGTTATGATTGCAGTCGGTTAATGAATTGTGTCCTGTGGTCTATACAGCGCTTATCTGCTGCGCGGCGTCTGTTTGGAGTACCCTGCTGCCTGCAGAGATACTGGGGCTGCGAAGGTGCTGGAAGGGTTCAAGGGGTGTTCCAGGACTTATAAAAGCTTGTTTGTCCAATAGGGCATGATTAAAAATAGTAACCAAGAAGCATATTCCCCTCCATGATGCCCTCATCCCATCCCTGTGGTCGGCCCATTCATCATTCATGTGCTATGTGCAACCAGTCACAGGCCTCAGAGGTCACGTGCACATGCCAAATAGGACAAACGAGCTTGTGTAAGTCCTGGAACACCCCTTTAAGCGTTGAGGCTTCAGATCCTCGTTTCTCCTTGTGAGCTCCTCTTACCTTATCAGTCTTCCCGCTGTCTGAGTTGTCATGTGGTCCCTACTCTTTATGTAGGGATTGGGACTGAGTGAGAGCAGTGTAATGACGGCTCCTGGCTTCTTCCTCTTCTCCTCTGTACACTCCCTGGCCATGATCTCCGGGCCAAGTATAATTGCACTGCAGGCCGGATTTGGCCCGTGGGTCTGCATTTGACACTCGAGTGCACTCTTGTATTGAGTGTGTATCCTGCATAACTTCTCAAAGGTTTTCAAATTTATATTTTGATTCAGAAAAGTGGATCTTTTTCTAATCACTTTGTGCAATTTTGTTCCACTACCCCACTAATTCCTCTTGCTTGGGGCTCCAGTGCAAAGTCCATAACGGACTCCACCTACTATGGGCCATTTTTAATTCTGATGAAAACACGAACAAACCAGTGGCACTCTGCAGGTGCAAAGATTAACTCTAATAACACTGCTACCTATATAGTATATATGAAACTCTAAGGCCATGTTCACACGGCTTAAAATGGGCCGTATTTCGGTCCGTAATTACGTGCCAAAGTGCGCAAATTACGGGCTGAAAACGGCCCATTCATTACGGTAATCCACAGTTCTCATAGAGAACTATGGATTACGTCTCCTCTCCCTGCTCGGTGAATACGCCGGGCGGGGAGATAAGTGACACGTGAATTACTAGCGCCGTATACGCGCCACTGGTAATGATAATCTATGGGCCGGCGAGGTGTCGGCCCCCCGCTCCCGCCTCGCCCCCGTCCACACGGCGTAATTGTGGGGCGTAATTACGTCCCGCAGTTAAGCCGTGTGAACCTAGCCTAAGACTCATAATGCATATTTTTGATCAAAACTGTGAGGCCCCAACAACATTCAAGATGGCGTCTCTTCAGATTAAAAATACCCTGAATAGATGATAGATTGCAAGACCAAGTCCCCATCTGAACTGCGTATCCTTGGGCCCCTCATGCCCCGAAAAGTAGGGAAGACTGGAGATGCACTGAGAAGTGAGACTGATTGTTGAAGGGTGTTCCTATGTCGCACTGATGGCAGATCTATTGATGTATCAAAGATGCGAGTCCCAAAAGTCTCCGTTGAGAACATAGAGTAGGTCGCAATGGTGCACAAGTCTCCATTCAGTTCCTTGGGAATTCTGATCACAGCTGAACACTCTGCTCACTTGTACATGTAACTCCCATAGAACAGAAGAGTTTTGCACAAGTGTGACCTACCTTTTGTTCTGAATGAAGACTTTCGGGAGCCTATTCCCGAGATGGGTAAGAGACCCACACCCATCGCACTTATAGCATATCCTATCTTTATTCCATCAAAGAGAGATGGGAACATTCCTTTTAAAAGTAGATGCCCCATCTGAAGTGAGGCCACCTTGTTGTTGGTGGATGGGCCCATAGCTTTGTTCAAAAATTTGCGCTTATAGCCTTTTTTGTAATTGCTTTATGCAGCTGGAATCCCCTTTTGAAATACAGGCAGCCCCCGACTTACACTGTTCTGACTTACATCTGTCCCTTAGTTACAAACAGACTTATGGGGAATGCTGGCACTTGAGTTCCATGTTCCAACGCAGTTAGTAGCTCGGGAACGACAAGTGCCAGCATGCCACAGCAGCACATGAGGTAAAAATGAATGGAAATCTTCTTAACAGGGACACAGACAGCAAAACAAATGGAAAAACCCTTCCTTGCTCTATCCGAAACAAAAAAAACAACTTTTTGTGCTGGAATTACATTTAATAGATATACCTGTTCCGACTTACATACAAATTCAGCTTAAGAACAAACCCACAGTCCCTATCCCGTTCATAACCCGGGGACTGCCTGTACTACTTCAGTGTTTGTTCACATTTCTGTTGCAGCCTTGTCGGTTTGCTCCTGCACCCTAGAGGTTTTTTTTGGAGGTGCTGACCATTTCTATTTTTTGGGCTGCATAATACTGGTTTTTGCTTATGTAGCAGAAGGGCCTATAAGGTCCCTTAGACACCAGGGCCTGGAAGAGACTTCTGTTTCTCCTTTATAGCTGCGCTTCTGCTTCACTCTGCTTGCCAACCTGAATACCTGGCAACCATTACATAGTAATATAACTGGAGAATATGAGATGCAATCAGCAGCGTACACGTGGAGACGTAAACCCCCATTGTGTTTCTCTGGTTCTGGCCGTGCAGGTGCATCAGAAAGTGAGATGGTGACGTCGTGTTTGTCATTCATGAGTGGTTTCGGAGCTTGGCGTAGTGTTAGAATGAGCTTAATGTCCTGAAAACGGCACTGAAACAAAGGCGGATTGTTCATTATCTGTGGCTGATGCAAGCGTGATGCAGAGGGAGAGACTCCAACAAATCTGTGTATTTGTGACTGGAGCAGAGGTTTTGCTTTTTGACAATAAAAACATAACCGAAAACAGAAGATTTTGAAACTTCATACGTGGAGCATAATTTGTAGATTTAATGGTCAGACAGGTATTTCAGGTTCCATTAACACAAAGGTGGTGAAGGCTTCATGTTGGCATACATTTTGTTTCCCATTTAGACACTTTATTAAAGGTGTGTACTTATCGGCAAGATATGCCTTGGCTACAAGAATGGGGTGCACCCAACTCTGACAGGGGTCTTCCTCCCACCGCACCTTCTCCCTTGTGCCATAGCTGCGGTGGCCATGTATCCTCTGCTCTCTCCTCATTAATATAAGTGGGCTCCTGAAATCTTAGTCTTCACTCTGACCACTCGGCCTTACCGGCAGGATTAGGATGAAAGAGGACACCAGTGTATAGATAACACACTGACCTCTGCACAGGTCACAAAGCATGCCCACTATACTCTCTCCCATAGAAATGGGAGTCTAACTCCCATGCTTCTATAACAGCACCATAAGCCATATCTGTGCATTAAAGTCTGTATGTACAGTATGTAAATCTCCACATATACACTATAATGGATAGATATATACATACATATATAGCATCTGTGTGCATGTATATTTGATAGCGTGAATGTAGCACTCGCACATGTATAAATCAGTGTGATATATAATAGGATATACACTATATATATACACATACATATACATATACATACCAGGCATGTATACATCGTGTGTATATCCTATATATCACACTGATGTATACATGTGCGTGCTATATCTACACATATATAATATCTGTATATAGCACACGTATACATCGGTATGATATATAGAATATATGATCACACTGTATACATGTGCACACACTATATAAATAAATATATATACCAATGCATACGCACGTGTATACAGCATTGTGTTGTGTATATGTGTGTGTATATATATATATATATATATATATATATATATATATATATATATATATATATATATATATATATATACAATTACACATACACATTATATAAGGTGATGCTACTATATAAAATGAATAAATAAAAAAAACCTGCTTGTTCATAATCTGCAGTCATCCACAATTTTTCTGTTTGCTGCCAGGGGCCTAGTTGTAAGCGCTACAGCATTCACATGCCATTGCCTAGTATTTATTTTAGAGGGCCATTAGTTCCAGGGCGTTGTTCATTTGAGGGGGGAGTTACATACATAACATAAGACCGAAAAAAGTACAATGGTAACGATAAATGACTAACAACTGGCAGAGAAGACCCTGCCTGCAAAGTGTACAATCTACAAGGGAGGAAGAAAGAGACAGAAGGTGAGGGGCGGACATGTTTGTGGAGGGTGTAGTGATAGCGGGGTTATTGTAGGTTATAGGCCATCCTGAAGAGATGGGCTTTCTGGCTGCTTTTGAGGCTAGTGAAAGTGGAGGAGGGTATGGGGGAAGCATGGGAGAAGTCTTGGAGACGGTTGTGTGAGGAGCTGACAAGAGAAGGTTGTTTGATGGGAAGTATCTAGAGATTAAGACAGCTGTATGGAGAGCCTTGAAGGTTATGGAGAGTAACTTGAATTGGATTTGCTGGGCAATGGGTAGCTAGTGTAGGGAGAGGAGGGGAGAGGTGGATAAGACGGGCAGCAGAGTTGAGGATGGTTTGGAGGGGAGCAAGAAAGCTAGATGGGAGGTCACCAAGAAGGATGTTGCAATAGTCTAGGTGGGAGATGACAAGAACTTGGACAAGCATTTTTGTAGTAGCAAAGTTAAGGAATGAGTGGATTCAAGAGAGACTTTTCAGGTGGAGGTGAGGGTTTGGATGTGTGGTTTGAAGGGTAGGGAGGAGTCAAAGGTTATCCCAAGGCAGCGGACTTGTGGGACCATTGAGAGTATGGAGCTGTTGACTCTGATAGAGAGATCAGGTGAGGGGAGAGAGTGGGATGATGGAAAGATAAATTGTTTTCTCCACATATAATAATTTTAGGAGCTGTCTGGGCTGGAGATATAGAGTTGCGTATGGTCTGCATACAAGAGGTACTGAAAGCCGTGTTGTGCAATGAGCTGACCAAGGGTATAGATAGAGAAGAGTAGGGGACTCAGGACTGACCTCTGTGGACACCTACAGAGAGAAGTAAAGGAGGAAGAGGTGGTGATACAGTAAGAGACACTCAATGTCCGATCAGTGAGGTACGAGGAGATCCAGAAAAGAGCCAAGTCTGTCGAGGGATGAGAGGATTTGTAGCATTAGGGAATGTTCAACAGTGTCAAAGGACAAGTCTAATATGAGAAGCACAGACTAGTAATGTGAAGCTCTAGTAGTTACTCGGTTGTTGGTGACTTTGGTTTGAGCGGTTTCAGTAGAGTGGTTTGATCGGAAACCAGATTGCAGCGGGTCAAGAAGTGTTGAAGGAGCAAGGAGAGAACAGTTGAAGATAGACATGCTGCTAAAGTAGTTCAGAGACAAATGGAAGCAGCGAGATGGGACCATGGTATCAATGGCCAGTGGTGCTGCACTATGGCATGTGACCGCTGCAGCACTGGAAGTAAACCTAAGAATGGTGGAGACCACTGGCAGTGTCATACTCGCCTCGTCCCTCACTGCCATTCCAGTGACTTTATTTTTTAACAGCAGGATCTCAGATTTTATTACAAAATCTGGGCCACTGCTTCAGCAGCTCAAGAAAGAGGACGTCCCACAAAATCATGCAGTAAAAATATATATGCATTTTGCTGTGGAAATAACAGTGAAGACCATTTTCTGAGTTCAGTTAGAAAACAAATATTAAATACATCCCCTTTATACGTACTAGGAGTTTGTAGCAGTTTTTTTTCCCCTCTGCATGTAATGTAAGGTGTAGGAGCGCTGCAGCTTTTATCTGGTTTTTATGAGACTCACTAGGGTGTGGTGAAATAAATGACTGATCTAGTGATCTGTCTGTGGATAGTAGCTGCATCAATATATTCTAAACTGTACTGCAGTTATTAAATACTGAAACCAAGATTATATCTGAGGCGAGCAGGTGGCTACGGTAGTAAAGGAAGCTTGGAAATATTTGCGTCTTTCGGAGGGGTGGAAATGCTTTCTATCTATTTTTTAGGGGTTGCATGAACTCAGAAAAACGGGTTAAAAATGGGACATCCTGCTGCAGTGGACACATACCACTGGCTTAAATAGTCTTTGAGGTCACTCCCAAATGGTGTGTTTTTGTTTCTTTTCCTTTGGTTCCAGCCTCCTCTCTGCCCCTTTTAGGGCAATAGTAAACAGTAAAAAATTTATCAGACAACCCCTTTCAATAAATAGGCCTGGCCTGCATTCTGTACACAACCCACAGCCAGATATGCTGCTGTTTTTGGAACAAATAGGCCATGTTTTTTTGGATTAATACTATCCCTTGAGCAGAACATGGTCATCAGAAAATGGTTACATTTTTATGTTGTGCATATTTTGGAGACTTTTTGGGTGATCAGTTTAATTTGAAGATTTGAGGGGAAAAAAAAAAAACTCAAATCCTCCACCAATAGGCTGACACCTCCTGTTTTGCAGAGTACACTTCTCAGCAGTCTCCTTGGCACAGGCAGGACTGCAATTACAGATCATGCAGGAGCCGCCATAAATAATAGTGGACGGTCATAGCGTTCCTATTCCTCTCTGGAAGGGTCACAAAGCATGTCCACATCATTCTATAGAAGTGTGAGTAATCTTGGTCATCGGATCCTATTGTCGGGGATGGAGAGGTAGCTGTATCTACCGGACTTTGCATCCTGAGGGGACTCCAAATCCCTTCTGCTACGTTGTAGCTGGGGGAAGCCCATCTCCCTTTTTGCATTTGAGCACAGGATCTTCAAGTTAGGCTTCTGCCTATAGTCCTTGTGGCTGCTATATAGCATATCTGTAAATACTATTTAAAGCTGCTCAGGAAAGATGGCTACCACTATTGTTACAACAGAGAAATAGATAAGGGTATGTTCCCCAAGGCACTGGGTTGAGGACGGGTTTATGCAGACCGTCTGAAATAAACGGCTGCAAACGAGCACAACTGTGTCCTATGGAAAACACGAGCAAGCGTCCCCACTACAGGGGTTCTTCATGCCAGGTGGTTTTTTCTGCCATGGGCCGCGCGGAAAAGACCTTAAACATGGCCTTTATTCTGTCGGTGGTTTTTCGGACGGGAACTAGTGAATGTGAAGTGGGAAGGCTTTTCTCTGCTTATCGTGGAGAAAAGCCTCCCCCCACCCTCCCAGTATTTGTCCATTGCTGTGTAAACGGACCCTAAGGGGGTCATAGAAAAGGAGAAAAAATGCATTAGTATCTTAATTATTTAGATATTCTGTATATTTATATGCTAACTATGTACATTGGTTGCTATGAATGACTATTTGCCAGACAGCTACTACTTTTCCAATTTAACCATTTAGTTGCGAAATTTCAGTTTGAGCTCACTGGTGAAAGTATCCATGGAGTACTGTGCAGTCATGGTTTTTGGCTGGGTACAAAACGAATATTTAATGATCAGTACAAAGACTACTTAAGAGAGACATTTTTTGGCCCATATAAGAGGATAATGTGTGTTAGGAGCGTCAATTAATTTATTGCAAGGTGATCAGTGATCCTCTTGTTTTTCAGAAATGTCGAGGAGGTTGTGAGCGGTTTCATGATTCTGTCTCTAACCTGCTATCGTTCCTGTGGCCATTCACTTTCATTATTGTTGGCAGTATATCTGCTGCTGACAAATGATATTTACCGCCACGTAAAAGATGCCATCAGCTGAGTGTTTGCTCATTTGTCAGCGGATTGCAGGGCCTCTCACACTAGGCAATAATCGAGAACGAATGTTCCTATAAAGATTCATTAGGTCTGTAATCGGCCAATGTAAAAGGCCCTTGAGACTACGGGAATCCATCTAGCAGGCCATGGTGCAAGTTATTTCAAGCATGACTAGGATACCTGGTGGAGATCTACTTTTATAACTCAGGAGGGTCTTGGTCTACTTGGTAGATCACTAGTTGTGACGAAGCCATAGCTTTTAATAGTGTATAAGTTATAATAGGGGTCATTGCTAGAGTCTTGAAGGTCAGTCTGAGGATGGATATTTGTAAATGAAATTGGGCGCTACAGAGCAAACCGGATAGTACAGCACTGATTGGATCCAGTCAAAGTGCACAACACTTGGCTCCAGTGCTAACATTGGAATTGTTCTTTAACTTCTATAACTCACCAAGGCTGCCATGAGGCTTCTTCCAGCTATGACTCATTTCTGCAGATTTTGCCGACAATCAGTAGTAGTACCCACAAAATAAGGGGAAAAAACCAAAGAAAAAACCCTCATCATGGCAAGCCCACTCTTTCACAAGCGCGCTCCTACAGCAGGGCCTCAAGAGTGCCACTTAAAGGGAATGTCACCACATTTTTAAAGAATTTTTACTTACATATTTTAATTTTCCGTATCACTTTCAATATTTTTTAATTAATATAAGTCCCTGCAGTTTTCACTTTGGCACACTAGCTAATATAGTCTGACACTTCCTGTTCTGTACAGAATTGATTATCATTGTCTGTCAATCAGCAACAAGAGGGTCAACTGAAAGGGAGACACCAGTGTGGAATAGTTAAAAACAGGCATTTCACAATTCACAAGAGGGTGATAGTCACAGTTCAATCCTTTTCACCTCCTGCACCAGGTGACTTCTTCCCAGGTCAAAGAGCATGACTAGAAACTTCTGTCTGTGACTGAATCTTTCTTAAGGCTCATATGTGAATGAAGTCATGTAAAGCATCTCGGGACTGCTGTTATTAAAGTGTGCAAACAAGGCATAGTGGCCAAAAGTAAACATTTTTTAATAATTCTTAAGAGAACCTGTCATATAGATTGCCCACCTTGCTGAGGGAGTTATGAACAAGGTAGTGTCAGACCATGTTTCCAGGCTGTGTCCTCTATTCTGTAAGATGCTGTAGTTTTCGTGTATTTAATGCTCAAATCTGAAGTTTTTAAGCCGAAGAGTCACATTCTGACGTGTCAGTTATTTTTTGAAACCCTTTTTTTTTTTTTTATTGAGCCCGTTCTGAGGCTAGCCGGGGCTACCCTTTGGTGGGCGGGGCTAACACCTACTCATGAATAAGATTTGAGCATTGAATGCTCCAAAATTGCTGCATGTTACGGAATAAGGGACACAGTGCTGGAAACAGCAGGTCTGACACTGGCTTGTGCTGTCCTCAGCAAGCGGGGCATAACCTATGTGACAGGTTCCCTTTAAGTCTTGCAGTTTTCAAAGTGATATAAAAAAAAAATAACTAATTCCGAAAAAATAATGTATTTAAAATAAAAACGGGATTTAAACAATGACTTTTTTTTTTTTTTTTTGATGACACATTCCCTTTAACTCGGAACTATGAGCAGTTCACTGATGTAAAAAGGACATGATGATATAGCACGGTACAAAACTGATGCTACCCAAATGCCGCGGCTTTTCTTCATCTGTGTTGTGATGGTCATTTGTCAGTTGTCTATGTTATAAGGCCAACATTAGTTATGTGTTGCTTGTGTGAGAGACCTGGAAATTCCACACCATCCTGTGGCACTAAAGTTAAGTATGTGCCAACAGGATTAAAGAGTAGTGTTGAGCGATTATTATCGACAAAGTTGAAATCGGCACAGTTTTTATGGTGATCGTATTTTTTAGATCATGCGATACTTTAGGTTAAAATCTGTGCATATATATTTTAAGATCGCGCCTTTTTCGGCGCTTCACTGTATTTTTGGCGGCCAGAAATCAGATTACAGGAATTTGAGCGGGTGAGATGTGGTGTGCGATGTCTTGTATGGATGTGTATGGTGCGATTGGCTGGTGAAAAAATCACATGACCTCGTTTACATAGAACAGCGTTGCCTGTTCAGCTCAGTGTCTTCATGTCGTACATAGGGGATAGGACTGCGCTCTGCCTGGTGGCCAATCAGCTCAGCGAAATTATTCTATTTCTTTACAGAGAAACTCTCTATTACCTGGTGATCCTTACCAATTTAGTTAGAATTAGAGAATGGAAGATTTTTTATAGTTAGGTAGAGAATTTTAAAGGAGGCATCTAACGCTGTAAAGTCCAGGAGGAGTGGGGGGGGGCACACCCAGCGGGCGAAAACAGACAACGATTCTATATCAGAATACTTGGATAAAGTTCACCAAGATTTAGTGTAGACATGCACTGCAATAGACTTTATTATGAAACAGTTTTATATTGGAAATATTTTCCTGGATAGTGGAGATGCCTGAACCTTTAGGATACACCATCTTTTTTAGTAACTGCAGGTCTCTTTGTTAGGTGCATAAAACTCACTTTTTTATCACAGTTATACTTTTCAGATAGGTGTTCACTTTTTCAATTTTGCCAAATTCCACACTTGGTTGATATATACCAACTCTGACACTTAAATTTGAATCCAGCAATTATGTAGTCACACAGGTTGAGGACGGTGCCCAAAAATACCTTGTATTATAGGAATATATTTCAGATACGTGTTTTTTCCACTTTGGCGCAGGCCTGATTTGTTGATTGAATATTACTTTGCATGTATATTGAATCAGCAATTTTGTTTTTGATTTGAGGGACTTTGAGAATAGCTGTGATTTGCCGTCTTTTAATAAGAGACTTTCCACAAACTCTTCCATAACTTCTCAATTTTATTTTTCTGAACTTGGAGCGAAATTTCAGGTGGTAAAGCGAGCAAAGAGGGGGTAGGACATGGACGGTAGAGCGTACGAGAGAAGGTGATCCTTCCAGTGCTGGCGACAACACGACATTGCCAGCGGATCGTCAGTTGCAGGTCAGTCAGCTGTATCGCTGGGTCAGGGGCCCTGTGAATCTCGTAACTATGCAACTGCGGCGCCAATCTGTTCTTCAGTGTGGTTAATGAAACCTGCAGCATCTTTAACATAGCTAAGCAATCCTGTATTTGAGACAACCCATTTTTAAATACAATTAAAAAAGAGCGAACAGACATGGTGGGATTCCTTGTATTTTAAAAATGTGTTCTTCTGGAATTAAACTACTAAAAAACTTGCATGTACATATGACTGGTAAAACAAATTCCTTGAATTGTTACATGGAAGGTACAGGGAAACTTGACCAGATGTAGGTTATTCAGAGGACATGAGTATTGTGCACGGAAAGAGAAACAAAGTACTGAGGACATTTCATTCCAGCACGTTGAGAAAATGAGATAAAGAATGCACAGATATAGGGCACCTGGGTGTAAAAGGAGCGTTTAACACAGTATTTCAAGTGATGCTCAATTGGTCCGCACTCATACGGAGGGGCAGGCGTCTACCCAGGACAATGCGACAGTATTATGGTCACAGTGAAAATAAAATGGTGGTTGAAAGACTCCTTTTTCCGACAATTTGAATCGGGGAATCATGCATGGGTTTTTTAGGGCATGCTGCGTTACAAGGACAGGGATATTCATGTCCAGTTCAAGTAACAGATGGTTCAATCATACTGCCTCTGGCACTTTTTTAAATTGGGGGTGATGCAGGTTTTAGGGTCAGGCTGTAGTACAAGGACAGGGATAGTGAATGGTCTGTGAGTTTTTTTCTGTGCCTTTTGATAACTATGTGTGTTGCCTAAGTGTAGCAAGGTATCAATTTGACTGTTGTGGATGTTAATTTCAGCTGTTCTCCCAGCCTTGTTTGGGTGTAAGAATGAAGGTGTTGTTGCTCTCCCATAGACTTTAATGGTCATTGCTCACTATCGACTATCTTGTCGATGATGGTCGACCAATCGCTCAACACTATTAAAGAGGTATTCCCATTGCCATAAAGTAACATTGCTGTGATGTGCCATCACTTTCAATCATGCGATGATGGGGCTGTAGCGCTGATTTGGTGCTGCTGCCCCTTCACAGGTTTTTACCTGCACAGTGGTGCTTCCAAGAATCCGACCATGCAGGGATACACAGTGGGGTCTCAATAAAGGCGAGGTGTTGGGTGCTGTTCAGTCAGCATTCATTACCTACTGCACTATTTTTGTCTTTAAAACACTAGAAACCTGCACTCCACTTGGATTTGGATCCCTCAAATTCATCTTTGTCCTATAGAACTCAATGGGTCTGCTCCTGTTTTATAGGCTTCTATGTCCATGTAGATGCAGTGAAGTATCTCTATAAATGCCGTTAAAACTAGCTCAAGATAGATGGCTGTCCTCCATAACCATATACAGAAAATAGAAATTAAAAATAAATAAATCTACGACCGGGAAATAAAGATAGCAAAAAAAATCTTAGTTAAAAAAAAAAATAAAGAAATAAAATAATGTTGACCGTATATTCCCTTTTAAACTTCATGGCACAAAAAAAAAAAAAAAAAAAAATCACACGCAGTAAAACTACATGACGTTTTTGAGCACCAGTCAGCCGAATGTATCATTAGACCTCACATCCCTTTCGGGTGTATATATACAAATAAAGAAAATTGAAATGCGTCATGAGAACAGAACAAAGAATGTTATTCTTTCTATATGACCTCCTTTTATATAAATCCAGGCTTGGACTGGCTCACGTGGTGGGAGGGGTAACCCCCTGATGTACCCCTGGGCATGGTGGGCACATGAGCATGGCAGACCCTGGGGCTGATTTTCTGGGATAAAAGCAGAAAGCTAGGTGTCCTGTACAGGAGCTGTAGGCTAGGCCCCAAGAATCAACTCTATTGGTGGGTCCCGGACACCGCAGTCTGATGCTGAAAAACCGAAACCGGCCGAAAATGAGAAGAACTGGGCGCTATGGAAAACCCGTGGGAGAGTCCCCACGCACGGGTTTTCCGCCCGGCGGTTTTACCGCCCGCAGGCCACCCGAAGGAAACCGGACGGAATATGGGCCTCTCAATGTGAAGGGGGAGGGGGGCTTTCCCCTGCTCATCGCGGCGAAAAGACCCAACCTCCCCCCCCCCCCCCCCCCCCCAACCACACCCCCCTCTGCGGCCATGGGGGACGGCCGCAAAACGGTGCAAATACCCGTCTCATAAACCGACCGGCATTTGTCACTTGCCGTGTAAACGGCCCTACAGTCCAAAATAAGCCCATGAAGGTTCGCTTGTGCCTCTCATTGTCCTACAATGGCCAATAACAGCATAGAATGTATCCAATGAAGATTTAAGATTAGACACCTGTAAATTGGGTTATATACACCGCACGTGGATTTCTTCCAACCCCATTAAGATAGATGAGACAGTCACAAACTTCTGCTAGAAATTTATTGCATGTGAATTTACCACTAATGTTGCTTGGCCCTTCCAAATTCCTTCAATGAAACCTATTGTAGTATAAGATGAAATGTATAGCAATTGTGATGTTTATATTCAAATGTGAGATGGTATATAAACTATATATTTTTTCTTTTTTTCAGAATATTCTTCTTCCTGAATGTTTTTACTCCTTCTTTGACTTGAGAAAAGAATTCAAGAAATGCTGCCCGGGATCCGGTGAAACAAGTGAACTCGATGTCACCGCGATGGCAAGTTGTATCCTTTTTCATATACAGACCTTTCTTAAGAAGTTGTTGGTTGACTTCACTGCAGTAATGGTTTATGAGGCTAGGAGGAGGTGTTCTTACTCAGGGCTGGGACAAGGTATTCCGGTGCCCTAGGCAAACAAGGCTCAAAGCGCCCACTCCATGGCTCCTTGCGCCCTCTTTTCTGCATGGATAAAATGGTGCCCTAAGGGCCGCCTCCCTTTTGCCTCCCATCGCCCCGGCTCGGTTTTTTACTGTATAGATAGCAGAGGTTGTAGCCACACCTATGACCATGGGCCAAAAGAACTTGTCCCATCAGGGTCACACTTGGACTGAAATAGGTCTGACTGGTGTGCTATGGTAACTTCATCTACAGCATTGTACCTACAACCAGACATTAAATGCATCATAAGATATATAGAGGTGTGTGTGTGTGTGTGTGTGTGTGTTAAATTAAACACGCGACTCTGCAAAAAAAGCTTTTAAAGGGAAAATTCCGAATGGTTTTTTTATTCCGAATCACCCAATTGTTTTAGGGGGGTCAATCAATTATAAATGGGATTTAAACAGTTTTCCTCATCGTGCTGTTCATATTTTGACCTCAGTAGACCAAGACAACACCTTATACTTTTTTCACAACTTGCTGATATCAGCAGATTGCAGCAGAGATACTAAGACACTGGAAGAGTCCCAGAAAGGCAAAGAAGCGGATTCGCCGAGCGGGGAGAGGAGACGTAATCCATAGTTCTCCGAGAACTGTGGATTACCGTAATGGTTGGGACATATTCCAGCCGTAATTCACGCACTTCGGCGCGTAATTACGGACTGAAATACGTCCCATTTTAAGCCGTGTGAACATAGCCTTAGAGATCAATAATATGTTATAAAGGGCAGTGCATAAGTGATATATTTAACAATCTAAAGAACATGTATGCTTTTATGCTTAGTAGAATAGCGCTGTCAAATGTAGATATTGATCCTATACAATTGTACTGTTTGCAATGTCTTGGAATAATTAGACCCTAGAACTTGCTCTGTGGCCTGCAAGCTTCAAAACCCATCTATGGTCATAAACCTAGCGACTTTCTGCTTTATGCATGTTTGAAAAATATCTGGTTTCCTGACCTGGTAGAGAGGTGGCTAAATTGCTTTATCAAATCTTCTGTTTGCACTTTTAATCTCCAGTTCATTGAATTTCTGGAAAGCGTTGCTGCTGTGTTCACAGCCTGTAATAGGAGTTGTGTTCTGACACTCCTCTGTTGATTCTTGTCATGTGCTATGTATCCGTGTTCTTTGTCCGGCACAGGTGCTTTTTTTTTTTTTTTCTCCTTCTCCCCCCTTCTTTGTATAAGATACATAAATGAAAATGTTCACCTTGGTCTGGAGAACAGATTAAAGTATTGCTTAAATGATAATCACATATAGGCTATGACCATCCCTGCTGCTAAGAGGCATTCATTACCTTAATATAATATAGTTCTACCCTGCAAACCCATCAGCAGCCTGCAGGCTCCAGTTTACAGCAGGCAGTGGTATGGAAATTGGACTCTCAAAGTAGGATATTCCAAAACCAAAAAAAACCCAACCTGTGTGAATTTCCCAGCTGCTCTTCTGTAAATTCTAACTGTATGGGTCACAGTATTACTTGTATAACACTCATTGTCAGTGGTGGACTGCAAATGTTTTGGGCTCGACAGAGAAAAATTATTCTGATGGCCCAGGCGCTATTTCTACATGACACGAGCATTGCTGATTGGAAGCGATATTTGCACATGTGGGGTTAAATTGGACATAGGATGACCAATTCTAAATTCCGATCGTTGTGGTTCTGAAATATTCAGTGTATACCCTGTTTCCCCGAAAATAAGACGGTGTCTTATATTAATTTTTGCTCCTAAAGACGAGCTAAGACTTATTTTTAGGAGATGTCTTATTTTTCCATTCACAGTTGAGCAAAAATCCACATATATTAATCTAGTGTAGTGATTTCATCACAAACATCAGCATAAGCAGCCAAACTCTGAATTTCATCCTAAAGATGCACTATGTCTTATTTTCGGGGGAACCAGTTATTGTGTCAAGGCCTAGGCCCACCGGAGCATCCTCTGGTACTCTGGTTTGCGAGGTTGACCCTGATTACTGTTCCCTAATTGTGTAAGTTTTTGTTCCAAAGATGAACTTGCACTAAAAGTAGCCTTGTATACAATCCATTCTGCCCTTAAAGGAGTTGTCTCATTACGAGCTTTCAGCCTGTCAGTGTCCCTGGTAAGTTGAACTGAGGTGCGTGCTTCTTGGTCTGTCTGTTCTGCTCCCTCTCCCCCCCCCCATCAGCACACAGGGGGGGGGGAGGGGGTTTGCTCTCAGAGTTTTACCCTGTTTTGTGCCTGCCTAGGTCTGTTTTCAGGAGAGGGCTGATCTATGAGTGTGAAGTGGTGTGCTAAAAGAGCAGAGGGGATGCATGTGTTTCCTATCCCCTGCTTAGCTTACAAGTCTCCACATCTCCAGCAACAACAAGGGCAAGTTTTTACTATACTCAGGATGTGTCCCTAATACAGGAGAACATAAAGTATTCACATGCCCCCTGATCTGTATAGTATTAGTATAGTCACAGTCCAAAGACATATCATGATTATAGTAAACAGACAGGGTCACTGCTGTCAAAATCTATCTGTGTAGAAAAGCAGGAGGAAGCAGGCACAAAAACAGGGTTAATCCAGGGCAGCTCGGACACAGACTCCAGAGTCCTCCCTCCCCCTCCTCCTCCTCCCTCCACTACAGAAGCATTCTGTGCGGGAGGGGTCTCTGCTCAGACCTGTCTTCAAAGGTGATGAGTCATACAGACCTGACAGCCAGTAAGATAAGGATCAACAGGTCGCCTGCTATAGAGATTTGAGAAGCTGATGTAGTAATACTAACAGGGCTAGCTCAAAATCAGTAGGACATTTGTAATGAACATATATTGCAAAGCTGCTTGTTTTTTAAAGATCTTTAAATTAAAACCCAATCATTGTAGCGAGACAACCCCTTTAATCCCCACATGTTCTGTTTATCGCAATTTTCATTGACCCATAGGCTTTTTTTTTTTTTTTCTTTTTTTTTGGCTAACAAGTTGTGCCTTCAGAAAAGCGAGCCCCATGCAGGTTTTTGCCACTCAATTGCAAAGACCAACTAGACTGCACCCACCAATGTCCCCAATGCAGCCTTTATAACGTGCAAAGCCATGTCCACATCATGGTTTTTGCATTCCGCTGTCAGAATAAAATCCGAAAAGAATGCAAACCCCTACCATGGCATAGCCTTAGGCGTTAATACCCCAGGCATATCATCCTACTGACCTTATTTTGCAGACCGAGAAATGTAGTCTTTCATGATTTACTGTCCCATACAAAATATAGACTGGTGTCAACCAGACCAAACCTAGGCCCAAGGAGAGTACACTTGAGCTAGTAAAGTCTATGGCTATGCCACATTGTGTGTTTTTAAATACTTTTCTGGATGTGAGAGCAAAAACAAGATGTGAAAGAAGGCGTTAGCCCTAGGACTGTACCAGATAATTGCTAAAAATTCTGTGTGATTTTCTAAATGTCTTTTCTCTGGGAGATTCCCATTCACATATCGCTACTGAAATGCTGTTCTATTGTCCTGTTTTTCCACATACCAGTCCTACCTGAAGGTTTCTTATCTACAAAACCGTATCTCTCAAGTCACACAATGTCCCTTTACTTGTAATTCCCCATTTCTTTACTTGGCAGTTTGAAGTGGTACACCATGGCGCCATGCCACCCAGATCTATTGGGTACAATCCTTAAAAATTAATGCTTAAGATGACCATAATACATTGTATTACAGAACTGTGTAATAATTACATGCTCTTGGGTAGGGAAAGGTTTCTTTGGATCAATGTTAGGTGGTCTCCTCACGGTACTCTGTACAAGGAGTTATACCGAGGCCATTGTACTGTTTTTTCCTTGGCGATAGTTTTTGATGAACATTCTCGGGATAAGTTCACATGTTCGTTTAGAGGTTTGGGAGTCTTTTGTCACAGATTTCATTAAAATGACAGAAAAAAAAAAAAGTCCCAGTGTGCAGAACTACTTTTTCAGTTAAAATGACGGACACCATGATGCGAAACTGACAGAACCCATTTTAGTCGCTGGTGTCTATTGGGCACTGCTGGTGTCTATTGGGCACTGCTGGTGTCTATTGGGCACTGCTGGTGTCGATTGGGCACTGCTGGTGTCTATTGGGCACTGCTGGTGTCTATTGGGCACTGCTGGTGTCTATTGGGCACTGCTGGTGTCTATAGGGCACTGCTGGTGTCTATTGGGCACTGCTGGTGTCTATTGGGCACTGCTGGTGCTTGGGCACTGCTGGTGTCTATTGGGGACTTTCTGGGGTCTATTGGGCACTGCTGGTGTCTATTGGGCACTGCTGGTGTCTATTGGGCACGCTGGTGTTATTTGGGCACTGCTGGTGTCTATTTGGGGACTGCTGGTGTCTATTGGGCACTGCTGGTGTCTATTGGGCACTGCTGGTGTCTATTGGGCACTGCTGGTGTCCATTGGGCACTGCTGGTGTCCATCATGGGACTGATCCGGTTCCACCTCTGCAACAGAGGCTCCAAGTAGCCTTCAACATAAATAGGACGTTATTCTTTTTGTTTGGCATCTAGCAAGAAAGCACCTCATATGCAGAAATAAACAGATGGTATGTGCTGGTGCAATAAGGGCCCATTTGCACGTCTATAATAGAGTGGAGGGGCACAGCAATTTTATTTTTTTGCAGACTACAACTGTTGATCTCTACCGGTGGGTGATTCCAGCTTAAATAAAAAATAAAAAATATTCTTTTTATTTGTATAGGGAAAAAAATTCAGAGCAATCTAATAAATTTGAAGGAGGATGGTTTTTTATTGTTTTAGCTTTGGTCCATTCCCGGAGCTAGTCTTTTTACATGTTTGAAGATTCAATAATTATTAGGAGAATGCCTAAATAGTGTTTTTCAGTCTACTCTCCCTCATATGGGTTTGCCGACCATGTTATTTTGTAATTGCATAGATGTCTGAGGGGGAGTAAGTTTTTCTAATTCTGTTTTCTGCGGATTCTTTTGTTGTCTGGAAATGATTGGTAAAATAAACATAGGTTAATGTGTGATCTACCAGTCATCAAATATGAATGGAGTCTTCCAATAGAAGTTTTTGGGAGGATCACTTGGATCTCCACATGTTGAGTGAGAAGATAGTAGTCTTGTAATACAGCAGTGGTCTATTCTCTCCAGTCCTCCAAGTAGATGTGTCTGTAAAGATGTGACTCATCATGGTAAGGACTAATACGATAGGTCACACTTAGCAAGATTGGACTTTGAGCTTCTGTTTAAAAATTTCAAGTTTTTTTTTTTTTTTTTTTTTTTGAACCTGCAAGAAAAATCCCCACCTTGTGATTATATTTGCTATGCCTTTAGCGTATTATCACTTGGCAGAGCTTGTTTCTGCCAGATCTATTTACCCTGGAGCTGATCAGTTTTTCACACCTCTGTATAGACAATCAGGCCTTTTGTGAACTGATATTTCACGGAGGACGGTGGCACAGTTATTAGTCACAAATGCTTGTACCAGTAATTATAGCCAGGCCATTTGTCCTAAAGGCTTTTAGTTTTTGCATGTCTTCAGCTTCAAATTGGAGACTTCCTTTCCTGTTTTTGGTGACTTTTTTTTTTTTTTTTAAGAAAAAACTATGTACAGAAACCTTCTGCTGCAAGCCCCTAAGGGCATGTCCCCACGGCACAGGTTTTCGGCCGGTTTTTCAGCCGTTTTGCGGTTTTTCAGACCGCCTGAAAATCCGGCCGAAAACTAGCACAATGGTGCTCTATGCAAAACCTGTGCATCAGGTCCCCACTGCACATGTTTTGCCTGTCGCGGTTTTTGTCGCCGGCGTCCAGTGGGCAGAGATACAATGTAGACAGCACAATCTTCCTCTGGTTTCCCCGACGGAAGATGTGCATCTCAATGGAGAGGGGGAGGGCTGATCTCCCGCTCGCGCGAGAAAAAGCCCCCCCCACCCCTCCCCGCGGGCGCAAAACAGGAGGGGGGGGGGGGACGTCCTGTGCAGTGGGAACCCCCCCTAAAAGAATTGGCCTTGGGTCAGCTAGATTTATAATCTTCCCTTCTATATGTCTTTAGTAATCACATGAAAAGTGGGATCTTTGCACATGGTAATGAGCAACTTCCCTTCTGAAACATAACACCAAATCAGGGGTGTAACTAGAACAAATACAGCCCCATAACCCAATGGAATGGGCCCACCATCTAATATCCGGATACTGAAACAGTAGCAATAACTAAAGGTGTATGTGTGTGTATGTAGTACAATATGTTGAGTATAGAAAAGTATGTTCCATATATTAGAGAACCCACTTACTAGTGCAAGAAATAAGGAAGCTTACATGCGTATGACCCAGCAAGATAGTGGTTCAATGTAAACACACTTGTTGGCCCCCTTTAATTTTCAGGTCCCCTATTTGCAGCGTTAGGTAAATTGCCCCCATGTCCCAACTTTCAGGTGCAGCAACCTTGGTCTGGCATATTGCATAGATCATTGGCTTGGGGATATTTTTTGGGAAAAGGGAATCATTGTGATGTTTCCCTTGATCGCATCCTTATGCTTTCTTATTGTTCCCTTTTAAATCTATGGAACTCGCTGTATAGAACAAAATGACTAGTTTAGGCCCCATAAATGTATCCTATACGACTGGACTTGTTTGTTTTTTTTATTTTTTTTGTTTTCACTATCTAATTGGCCCAAACACAATTTCAGTGACATGTTTTTTATAAATGTGCTCTAAGAATATTTTTTTGTGTGGCTCCTTCTAACCCTCTACCAGAGCAGGGATTTTTAAAATTCATAGCCAGTTTGTTTGTAACACCTTGCCGTTCTCAAAATATTTTTGGTGTTAGAACAGGGTTTTTCTGCAAGCCCCCATTAAATTTAAAAAAAGCGCACAGAAATCCGGAAACAAATCTGCACATGTGAATATAACCCAAAGGTTGAGCACTTTGTGAACCTTAAAACAAGTCAAAAAATTGCATTAAAAAAAAAATTTAGACAGGACGTGAATGAAGTTCGTTTGCTTAATTCGAATTTTTGGGGAAATAACTTGTGCTTTTAGTTAACGTCTAAGTTTTCATATCCGGATGTTCCCGGGCTTTTTTTGCACAGGATGTTCCTGGGTTTTCCCACGAAAAAAGTCTTTTGCTCCGACTCAAATCTTGGCTCATAGGATTTCATATCCGACTAACTGACGAGTTTCCATGTTTGTCATTCCTATTTAGTTTGATCGTTTTGTTTTCCAGTTTGAGTTTCCATAAGGTTAAAAAAAAAAAACTAAGAAAACACCTTTTTAAAAAATGATTTCTTTTTTTATTTTTTCCCCTTATAGGGTTCCATTTCCACTAGGGTTATAACACTGAAGTGAAAAAGATGCCGCAGCCTAGCCTAGGGCCACAGGGATGAAAAGGTTTTGGGCTAAACCACTTTTTTGCCCATATTTTTTTTTGGGAAAAAAGAAGTTTTAGACCTAAACATTTTCAAAAGGGGGCCTTTGTGTCCACACTAACTAAGCATGATGTCAAGGGGGGGAATTTAAAATCAGCTTTGGACCTTTTGGATACCTTTAAAACCTTATCCTGACTAATACTTTGAGGCCATAGAAATCTGTAGGGCAAATGTAGTCAGACTGTTAACCCTACAGATTCCTATGACCCCGATTGCAATATCCCTTGCAACATGGGTGTAACTATAGCCATAGTGACTCCATTGGGGCCCGGATGTTAGAGGGGCCCAACCCAGGGATGAGAACATTGTTCCTTTTTGTAGGGAACAAGTAGTTGGTGGTTTTCTGCTATCTAGCGCTACAATTTTTGTTCCCGGATATGACTGTATTATTTATACCTTTTAATTATTGCTAACTATGCTGCTGTTTTAGTTTGTAATTAAGTGGTGGGGCCTCATTTCATTTTATTATTGGGTCCTATGAATTTTAGTTATGCCCCTGCATTGGAATATTTTTTTTCAAAGGTAGCTTTATGGATACCACCAAAAATGTGATGTCTTTTACAGGTCTTCATTTTGAAGCGTAGGAGGTAAGCTAGTCGCTTGTGTCTGTATGGGCAGAGTAAGGAAGTAGAAATCCCCATGGTTGTGTATTGTAAATTAATACTCACCAGGGGAAGATTTAGGTAAAGATGGCACCAAGGGGAATGCTAATGCAGATATGTTGTCTAGTCCCAATTTCCTAAGGGTAGGTTTATACATTGCAACTGAAAAACACAAGCTTTTTTTTTTTTTTTTCTTTAAATATACATTTTAATTAACCCTGATTGCACCTAATGTGTTACAAAACCACTTCCATTAAAAAAAAAAGTGGGTGTTTTTTTGCTTGTTTTTGATGCAGTTGAAAAACTCAATATGTAAACCCAGCCTAAAGGATTCTGTCCCCTTATTTAAAGAGGAAACCTGGTGGCATCCATCCTAGTTGAGATTGAACTACAACTTTATTCAGGTAATGGATATCTGAAGCCTCAAGAAAAGGAAGAACATGACCGGAACCTATAAAAATCTAGGTGAAAGACTGGATAGTGTCTTGTACCCCGACAGGTGCTCATGTTTCGTCAAATGGGTTAACTTTTCAGACTTTTGGGTAGGGACAGCACAGCAAGCAACATGACAGGTCCTATAAATGTCAAGCCTGCTGAGCAAGTTTGGTTTGTTTATGGATGCCTTGTGGCGGGGCGAGTGGAGCTTTCTTGGCTGTTCCTGTGAGTCACTCCGCCTAACTTGCAACCGCCTTTCCCTGAAGAGAAAAATGTTGTTGAAGTGCGTAATTGGATCCCTGTGATCCTCCCAGTTTATCCACTGCATCAGCAGATGTGAGAATTTATTCTCTTTCCTTTGGTGTCACATGTTTCTCGTGAAGCGGTGATACAATTTTGACCACTTTTTGTTACTGATCGCCAAATTTACCAAAAGGAAAAAAAAAGAACTGGGAACACCGTTCAAAACAGATTATCCATGACTGTGTGATGACATGCCCCGTCATGCAGAATCGTGTTGTGTGTGTCACTTGTATTAATAGTCTTGGTGTAACTTCAAGCTCCTCCACCCCTACACAATTCTGGTAACATGGACCCCACCGACCATGTGCCACCTATGAGGTCTCCTATGACAGGGGAGCCTTTGGCCTCCCATGAGCTCAAAGGCTGTGGTGCAACTGATTAGTTTTGTACTCCAATAGCTAAAAAAGGCAATATACAAAGTTGTGCTTTTTAGGCCACAGTCCTAATTGTAGCAAAATATGATGAATATTAAATAATTGACCTGCTATTAATTCACTCACTGGCTGGCGGAAAATCTCTTATGTCTAAGTCCTAGAGGGATCCACCTAGTATTTAATAACGCCCACACACTATATTATAGGCTCAATTCGGATCTGTCTCAGAGCGACCATTTGCAGCCTCTTATCACAGAGTCAAAAACTTACCCAAAAAATCGTGCATCCTAATGAGCTAATTATATATATATATTTTTTTTTCCGTTAAGACCAAAATGATGTCGATTGCGATTTTTTTTTTTTTTGTTCTTGAGACACCTCAAACCAAAAATGTTTGACTCGGATTGTAGGTAGATATATGTAATCTCTTATGCAGCAATTTGGTCCTGGAAGTGCAGGGTTACATACGGGATAGGGACTGTAGGTTTGTTAAGTTTAATTTGTAGGTAAATCGGAACATGTATATTAAATGTAACGCCAGCACAAAAGGTTTCTTTTTTTTTTTAGTTTTGGATTGTGCAGGGAACGGTTTTTACATTTGTTTTGCTGTCTGTTTGCTGTCCCTGTTAAGACACATGTGCTGCTGTGGCATGCTGGAACTTGTCGTTCCACAGCTACTATCTGCTGTGGAACATGGAACTACAAGAGCCAGCATGCCCCATAAGTCTGTTTGAGAGTAGGAGACTGATGTACGTGGAAACAGTGTAAGTCGGGGATTGTATGTAGATTGTGGGGACAATAATTATCAAAGGTAATGTGCTGCTAGCTGCCAGGATGTGCTTGTACCCCATGCAGGTGAATTGAACATCTTTTCATTTCCGGGAACTGTTGGAATAAATCTGCTCCGTGTGACTATTCCTTATATTGTGGTTGAGAATTCATTTTAAGGACTGCTCTGTATTTTTGGGGGAAAACCCCCCAAAAAATGGTCTTTCCCTTTCCCTAGGGGGCCGTTAGTGACCAGTTTCCCTGTCAAGGTGCAAATTGGGGGGTTTTCAACCAAAGCCAAGATTAAAATTTTTGCTCTTGGGTTTAAAGGGGTCTTTACTGGGAGGAAGAAGAAAAAAAAAACTTGTCTTCATCATTGCACAACAAATGTTCTGAAAAACCCAATTGATGTGTTTGACTTGTACAAGCAGCGACAAGACACTTGATTGTAATAAGAGGAAGGGCTGGGCCTCTGTACATGCTAATGAGTTATGCTGGGAACATGTTTGGGAAGGAAGCCCCCCGGCGCTTCACCCCCTTTAGATCCGCCTTTTGGGTTTAAAAAAAATTTTAAAATGGGACATAAACATTGAGAAAAAATAATACAAAAACCAATTTGAAATGAAATAATTTTTCATTCCTGACTGTGATGGTTTCAAAAAACGTTTCATTTGATGTTTTTAGTTGCTGATGGGAAAGGGCCCGGGTTTACATCTATGCCCGGGGATTTTTAGAGCTCCCATTGTGAGGTTTAAACTTGAATAATTTTTATGACTATTAAAAATTTGGGGCCCTTTATCCATTGAAATCAATAGTTTTCTTTTTGGGGATCGTTTGGGGCCCATCATGAAAAGGAGTTGGGTTGGGTTGGTTTTGCCCTGGATCCTTGTTTTAAAAACAAAAAAAAAACCCTGTTCTATTTTTTATATTTTTAGGGTGGGAAACTTTTGGGCCGAGAACCTTTTACCCGATGTGAATTTAGCCCCGAAGATTTAAATTTTGTCTAAAACTTAAAATTTACACTGCAGATAAAACCTGCACATAATCCTAATGACGAGTTGTAGACGTTGTAAACCTATATACCATAGTTGGGGAATCATTCACCCTGCTGCCATATGAACCTTATGCCCTGTTCCCCCGCAGAATTTTCAATGAAATCTACTTGCGTTCGCTACTAAATTATATCAATTTTTGTGTCTGTAAATTTGTTGAATGGTAAATACAGGCAGTCCCCAACTTACACCCTTTCGACTTAAACTCGTCCCCGAGTTACAAACAAAGAGTTATTGAGCATGCTGGCACTTGTATTTCCATGTTCCAGAGCAGATAGTAGCTGTGGAACGGCAAGTTCCAGCATGCCACAGCAGCACATGAGGTGAAAATGAAGTGAAATCATCTTAACAGGGGGCACAGACAGCAAAACTAATGTAAAAACCCTTCCCTGCACTATCCAAAACGAAAAAAAGACCTTTTGTGCTGGAGTTATATTTAGTACATGTACCTGTTCCGACTTGCATACAAATTCAACTTAAGAACAAACCTAGAGTCCCTATCCTGTTCGTAACCTGGGGACTACCTGTATATCCCTTTATCCCATGTGGAAGCCATGTGCATAGACGAGACCTGGATTAACCTCATTGAGTGCAGCTAGTACTCAACCAAATCCAAGATTAAATCTGATGGCCAAGATGAAAGTATTTGTGGATTTCTGCTGTGAATACACAGATTGTTTTCCTACAAACAAAATCTACTACCTGAACCACCTCTCTAGCAATCCAGTGGGGATCTTAGTATTTTTAAATGTAAGAATATGACAGTTGTTTCCATTTGTCAAAATGTCTGGAACCATGATGGATACATGGCCAATTAAAGGGTTAATCCCTCTCCTAATTTATGGGTTAGGAGAGGAGAAGCTGGCTGCAGAAAACGGGAAGGTGGTTGTGCAAGGGCAGCTATCAATGTTTTATGGGAGTTCTTAATCCCTTTATGCACTTGGACGTACCTCAATGTCTAAATCGCATGGAGAGTGTTTGTAGTGGGCGAAAAGTCTCATGTATCCCAAAATGGTACCAATAAAAGCTCCATTTCAGCCCATAAAAAATGAGCCCTAGCTCACTTCCATAGACTGAAAAATCCAAAAATTATCAATCACAGAAAATGGAGGAGGCAAAAAAGCAGAGAAAGAGAGGCAAGAGGCAGGGCATATGAGGAATGTACAGTAGAAATATGGTGGGCCCATAAAAATTCCTCCGGTGGGCCCCTACAAACGACTCCAGGCGTGGGCCTTGACATTCCACCCCATATTGAATTTTTTTTTTTTTTTGGGGGGGGGGGGGGGGCGGGTTGCATTTCTTAGTACGTTATATGGTATGGTCAATGGCACCGTTAAAAAGTAAGTCTATTCCTGCAAAAAGCAAGCCCTTGCATGGCTATGTAGACAGACAAATAAAAATGTTATGGCTCTCGGAAGGCGTTCAGGAAAAAAAAAATAGCTGCAATCTGTAGGGGTTAATACAGCCTGGGAGCCAACGTAGATTAAAACACAGAGCCGCGCATGCGCAGCCAACTATCTGTTCTCTGTAGCCAGCTTCTTCTTATCTCATCATGGAGAAGTTAGGAGATCGGCATAACCCTTTACTTTAACAGGATTGTTCAAGATTCAACACTGAGATAATGAGACTGCATCAATGGTCATGGCGATACCATCACCATATTGTAAAGAGTCTTTATGTTGCATACACTACTTGGGCAGGTGTTTTGGGTTATTGGTGGTTAAAATTCTTGCTGCTGTTCTCCCACAGCCATCAGCAGATTTATGGCCACTGTATCCAGTGATGAGAAAATGCTGAGAGGCCTGAGGACGGTCTTGGCTAATTGGAGTCATGCAAGATAAACTTTCGTTATAATTGTTGGCTTATGAACCAGTTTAGAAGTGGGGTAGCTATAAGGGGTGCAGATTTAGCATTGCTCCAGGGCTCTGCCATCTTAATGAGATCAAGAAGACATCAGTTCTGTGACGGACAGACGGGTGCCTTGTGATAGATTTTGCATTTAGGCCAATTAGCTTCGATTTATTCATCATTGTGTGTTTGACAGCCTTTATAATAAATGTTCACCTCTGTTTGGTAACATTGCTGGGATACTTCTGCTCTTGAACTTTTTGTTCACTATATTTATCTATCTTCTGCCTTTTGCTCCATATTTTAATTTTGCCTTCCTGCCATTTGCTTTATTCCATCATACAATAAAAAGCTTATTGCTGTAATTGCTGCCTAGTTCTCCTTGACTGATATCTGCAGACCTGGGCTTTGAAAAACAGGACATGCAGGTGCCTCATGGAGCTTCAGAGGTGGACACCATGGGAGATATTATTGTGACACTGATTTCAAAGCCTTACAGTAAGTCCTCTACATTTACCTTCCTGTATGTGGCAATTTCTTAAATAGGAATCTAGTATGAGGTGGCAAGACACTTTCAGTAGCAGTCAGCTGAACAAGTTGTTCTTCCCATGGTATACATGCACACTTTGTTGGGGTGTGTGTGTATATATATATATATATATAGAAAATCAGCCGCACTTACTCCACAAATTCTCAGCGGGGTGCCAGCAACAGATGGATTCCCGGCAAGGGAAGCCGAATTCGATATAAAACACGAAAAAAAGTTGCAGTGGTCAGGTGAAGAAACGTGAAAAACCTGTATTTATTGCTACATATTCCAAAGAACGACGTTTCGGCTCTCACAGAGCCATTTTCAAGTATGAAAATATGTGGCAATAAATACACGTTTTTATTTATTTATTTCATTCTCAATGGAAAGAGGGAAGTGTGGCTGGGTTCACCCCGTGATGTTGATTACATCAGAGGTATCAGTAGTGGAAATGAATAGGGATATGTTTGTTCTATTGATGTCTAAGGCCTAGCTACAGCTACCCGATGGATACCTCTGATTTAATCGATTTAGGCGGTGTGAAGCCAACCTAAGACAGCCATGGGCACAGCTTGCCTCCCTGGAGAACAAAAAGCTTTCGAACTGAAAATAACCATGCCCAATTCCTCTAGTCGGCAAACTCCATGGATAAAAGCAAAGTAAGCCGAACCTACAGGCTGCAAGTGCTCTTTGGGGCATGTTCACACACAGGATTTGTTGCAGAAATTTCTACAGCTGTGAATTTTCTGTGCCTGTAGAAGTAGGGCTGTTTCTGCATCATGTGCATGGATTCATATGAACCCAATCATGTGTGTAGAACAGTCTAAAAAATTTCTGCCTCAAATCTGTCAATTGTGAAAGTTGCTTTTCTTGTCAACCAGAATATCAACTTCTTGATATCCCCAACAAGCTTGAATGACGAATTTCCCCTCCGGCATCTCTGTAGTTCGGTGGGGAGAAACGTGTATTCAGCCAATGCTTTATGGGGGAAATGTAATTTGTCCACCATCAAAAAGAACCCATTCGTACCCTTTTCCCATGGACTATTGGCTGAAGATAAGTCTCCATACCACTGGCCTCTTGATTTTCAATAAAAATCTGCCTGAGCTTGTGTCCAAGGCATCTTTCAAGTCAACCAATACCCTACTCTATGCTGAGAGGGGCAAGAACCTGGGAACAGCTATTTTCGGATGGGTGACTCTGCCTTGTTTTGATTTCAGTCGCCCGACCTACTACTAACCAATAAGCAATCTGTGTAGTTCACGGATACTCTGGGTCCTCCTGGGGGAAAACTTTTTGTAACTTCACTCTTTTTGGATCTTCACTCCAGCTAATACAGTGATCCTCAATAGGAGGCTTCCATCTGTTACTGGCCGATATCTAAACAGGATGTTTGACTATAAATGGAAAGCAACATTTTTAAAGATTTCTTTTAAAAAATACACTAAAAGTATAATGTGTGGTTTGTTATGTTTTTTTTCCTTTGAGGGGACAGAAGGGTTTATTGTACCAATGTTGCTTGAACGTGTTGTTTCTGAAGAACTACTAACTATATTTCTAATATTTTAGATCACAAATTTTCAGACCCGGAAAGAGTAAATTACAAATTTGAGTCTGGTACTTGGTGAGTCCTTCTCATTATCTTGCTTTTTGATTATAATTACGTTTTTTTAGAATGCTGATTACTCTAATTTTATTTTCCTAAGTGGCTGGGTGAGTCATTATAAGGGGATGTTCACACGGCGGTTCTTAGATGCATTTTTAGATCCATGTTTCAGACCCAAAATGGACCCAAACACGCATCTAACAATGTGCAGTGTGATTACATTGCTTTCAATATAAAACCCGCTTCGGCGTTCAGACGTTTGATCGCCGATGAGTATTTTACATGCATCTTTGATGCGTCTTTTGGATCCATTCAAAGAATCGACGTGTCAATTCTTGATCCGTTTGACGCAGCAGGTGCCCTATTTAAATCTATAGGATGCGTTCCTGCTGCAGCCAGAATGTATCCAAACATGCAGCACACTTTCGGCATGTGTTGGATGCGTTTTATGCAGCGTTTTTGAATTGTTTTTCGTATCAGAGAAGCTCAAAATGCCGTGTGAACATACCCTTAATGTCAAGTCTTAGCTGGGATGATAGTGGCAGCTTGTAGCAATGTCCTTGTTACTTGCTTGGATTGCAAAATGAACATTGGTTTGTGTGGTTTTGACTTATAAAAGGAGGGGTACGTCTACATTGGGCAGATCTGATGGTGGATTTTGCAGCAAAGTTTTTGGACTTCAGTGTGAGAAGGCAAAGTTTGCAGAAAAGATTTTGGAGCAGATTTTGCTTTTTCTCATCTCGAGTGCGAATTTTTCTCCATGGACTTCAATCCCCACTGCTTTTGCAGCAAATCTGTCCTGTGTGCGTTTTCTCTTAAAATACAACCAGACAGTCTTGACTTTTGCAATGCATAGGGTCCTCTGATAAATCTATCTAACATAAAAACTGTCACTGTTCCCAAAAGTAATCAATCATAGAGTAGACCTGTGAGTGTGTGTAAAAAAAACAAAACAAAAAAACACCTGCCTTCCATTTGGTCGTTCTTGATGCACTTTATTTTGCTTTTTCATTTATTTTTGCAGCAGCAAACTGGAGATCATTGACGATAATACCATAATCCGAGCCCGTGGCTTACCATGGCAGTCATCGGACCAGGACATTGCCCGTTTCTTCAAAGGCTTAAATATCGCAAAGTGAGTATTTTCCTTCCCTCTCCTCCCTCCAATACTTCTGTCCTAAATTTCCTATTTTTTTTTCTTTAATGCTGTGTGTGTATATGATTGTTGTTTTGTGTTTTTTATTTTTCCCAGTTGGGAAATTCCCATATCTTAATGGGGTGGTTTGTATCCACCCTGCGTAACATAAGGTAAGATTAGTGCAGGTTACAAGGCAGGTTATGGTCTTTGCTAAACAAGATGCCTTACTGGTTTTTCAGCGGCGTGTGTGCGTTTTCCACACCCCCCCTCTCCACTTTTTCTGGTCGCTATGTTTAGTATGGTTTAAAATTCTGTTCTTTTGGTGTAATTTTATTTACAGTACTATGATCTATTTGATCTCTGCATGGAATAACTTTTTATGTTTAAGTTTGCTGTGATCCTATTTTTGCTGGTTGGATCTTTGATTTAGAGGGTTGCCTATTTCCCTTAATGACGATGTGAACTGTGGTCTTCAAATTGAGCTCATTGTTCTCATCCACTTCTGATATGGGTTGACGTAATTGCACGGTTCAGAGGGGGTCCTTGCAGCCAATGTGGGTCCTATGTATAATTCCTGTGTAATGCATGTATAGGGGTGGAGCTGCCCTCTGTCTCAATGCCCAGGGAAGAAGAAACGGTGAAGCTTTGGTCAGATTTGTCAGTGAAGAGCACAGAGACTTGGCGCTACAGAGACACAAGCATCACATGGGAAACAGATACATTGAGGTGTGCTCCTGGATATTTTTATGGTCTCCCCTTAACTTGTTCTTCTGTAAAAATTAAACTAAAATTTACAACTTCTTTTTAACCTCTCTTAGGTATACAAAGCAACTGGAGAAGATTTCCTGAAAATAGCTGGAGGTAAATACTTGAGTTATTTTCGTACTACTCTTATAGGGTCTGAAAGTAGAAACCTTCATATTGTTTCTTACAACTCTTCCAAATTGTCATTCCTTATTCCATAAGCCTTTACCAATGGATTTTCCTGTTGAGCTTTTTTGGGTCAGATTGCCAGTACAGAAGTTGTAATAGAAGTTCTGCTCGTTTTCCCTTCGAGTTTTGGAACTGTGAACGTAGCATGATATCCACTGACCTCTAGGATGTTGGTTCTTCAGTAGATAATCTTGCTATTCTCCAGTGCTTGAATGGAGTCAATAAGGGCTAATTTTGTGGTCCTATCTACCCTTTTTTTTTTTTAGGCACATCCAATGAAGTTGCCCAGTTCTTGTCCAAAGAGAACCAGGTGATTGTACGCATGAGGGGGCTGCCATTTACTGCCACCGCTGAAGAAGTGCTGACGTTCTTTGGCCAACACTGCCCTGTAACTGGAGGCAAAGAAGGAATTTTGTTTGTTACTTACCCTGACGGCCGGCCGACAGGAGACGCGTTTGTGTTATTTGCCTGTGAGGAATATGCACAGAATGCATTAAAGAAGCACAAGGACTTGCTGGGCAAGCGATATATTGAGCTGTTTAGGAGCACAGCAGCAGAGGTGCAGCAGGTTTGTCAACTTTCTTTCATTTCTATATGATTTATTACATTTGAACGCCCTCAAGTGCTAGTTGTTGAAGTTTGTAGTCTCTCTTGGGTCCATAAAGGATAATGTTTACTGTTCTACATCTGTTAAATGGGTTGGAGTCGGTGTACCTATGAGCACCACAATGTGAGGTCCTCTAATTGGAGAACTAGGAACTTATTATTGCATCTCAAAAATTTTGAATATCACTGAAAAGATAACGGATATCAATAATTAAAGTCAAATATAGAAGCCCATATATTGTATGGACTCAGTACAGTATGAATTACAAGGTTTGATATAAACAAGCAATGCAGGTAGCAGATTATATTTCAAATAGTATCAAAATTTATTAAGTCTCATAAACACGAAACTTGAGAAAGGGGGAGGTTTCTCCCGAAACGTCGTGTGCGTTCGCTCTACACCCGCCTGCGTGATTAGTTTACTCCAAATGGAGAAGCCACGCTATGCTTTTGGCAATATGACTTTGTGAATGAATTACACAGATACCGCTTTCTATGGACATGAGCCTACAATAATCGCAAGTAACAAATTTGTAACAGTTTGGAGTTTCGTGTTTGAGACTTTTAATAAATTTTGATACTATTTAAAATCTGCTACCTCCATTGTTTGTCTATTGAAGGGAGATTGAGGAGTCTCCATGTAGCAGTTATTGTTTCATGTGGCTATAATATAACTTTACTACCAAGTGACTATATAAGGTTTAATATAATAAATTTTGTGAGCCCTATAACAAATAAGATAGTCCTAGAGAACTATTCTAATTTTTTTTTTAGATGCACTATTCTATTCTGCCCCTGTTTTTGTTAGGAGGTCTTTTAGAATGGGCTTTTATCTGTGACTAGTCCCTTATAAACAAATTGCCAAGCCATATCTTGTCACCTTGATCTGATGCCTATAGTCAGATTGAACTATGTTCTATCTGGAGAACACCTTGAAGCTTCTAGGCTCCAATGCAAAATGTGCAACAAGGCTCCCATGTGCCATTTGTAATGTAGTCTTATGAGACAGAGGGGCCATGAGGCCCTCTCAAATAAAAAGGACCTCTACCTCTGCTTTCCCTATCATACCACCCCTGAACCTATAAACTACAAATCTGTTGTGTGCAATTGAAATGAGGATGCAAAATATTATAATCGGCACAAAAGTTGTTAAAGTTTTGACGCCCTGTAACCCAACCCAACTATTGTTTCCATGGGTTAAATAAAATATCTATGTATGTAATTGGATGCAATAAAATAGTCTGGTAAAGCGGCATCCTCTCTTTAACTGCTAATAAAATAGAGCGTATTATGCAATCTAATTTCCCTATGATGGTAAAACACAACTGTCAGCATTTTCCTGTTATTGTTAATTCTCCAAGTAGTACTAACCATATGTTCTTGCAAAGTAGGTAACACATGTTCTATGTCCTTGCAGGTGCTGAACAGATACTCGTCTACACCGCTTATCCCACTCCCAACACCACCAATAATTCCTGTACTACCTCAGCCATTCATTCCTCCTGTCAATGTCAGAGACTGTATACGTCTTCGAGGGCTTCCATATGCTGCCACTATTGAGGACATTTTGGAGTTTCTGGGTGAATTCTCTGCTGATATCCGCACACATGGAGTCCACATGGTGCTTAACCACCAGGTATGTGAGCCTAAATTCTAAGGTGACATGGTTGGAGTCACATACGCGTTTTAGGTGCTGTTTTTGCTGCCATCAGTATAATTTGACACCAGAAATTTTTTATACAGGGGCATAATGAGAGATCATTGGGCTCTGAACCCCCATCAATATAAATGGATATAGCAGTGTAGAAATAAGGTTTTGGTTAATAGCGCTATGTATCACACAAATGGTCTAGTAGCACTAGACTGAAGAAAGCCACCAACTTCCTTACAGAAAGGTACAATATTCTTGTACTTGAGTTGAACACCCTTAACCTATGGGCTAGATTGCAGCTGTTTTGGCTATAGTAATGCCTATGTCTGTCTAGATCTGACGTGGATTAAAACTGTTTAGGTCAGTGTTTCTCAACTCCAGCCCTCGCGCCCCACCAACAGGTCATGTTTTCAGGATCTCCCACAGAATGCACTGACAGTAATGAGATCCCCTGTGCAGCATAATAAAATCACCTGTGCAGAATGCACTGACCATAATTATATTACCTGTGCAATGCTAAGGAAATCCAGAAAACATGACCTGTTGGTGGGTCTTGAGGACTGGAGTTGATAAGCACTGGTAAAAAACCACCAACCACCCCAGTCAATAATGTGAAGGTACTGTCAAGCTTTGGCATGTGTCTCCATGCCATTTCAATAACTCCTACACCTAAAAAAATTCAGCCAACTTGTAACAGGGTCTCCTTTTTAACCAAACTTTGGAATGGAAACTTACAGATACTGCTCAGCTTGCATAGGTATTGGCAATACACTGAATTGGTTGATGTCCTGGTAGACATCAGGTTAAAAACAGTCGTGTGTATCTTGGAAAGAAAAATCAAAATCTGACCTTTTTGAATCCATAAAACCTATTGTCTTCCATCATCTAGCTGACGCATTTCGACCTTGTCCATTTCATAGCAACTAAGATTTTAATGAATTTTTCTACCCAGGTACTAGATACACGCACCACCTGCTTTGGATCTCCTTCAATCCACCAGTTTTGTGACATCTATAATAATGTCAGGGTGACGTCCTATTCCTGTAGCATCAGCTTTGCAGCTTGTTCATATTGGCTAAGTAGTCAATGCCGCCTTTAAAAGTAGAATTAGAAGACTTATAACACAAGGTCTCCAGGAAATATTTATCGGCGTGTCGGGTTGGCCTTGTTTGGTGTTTGCTCAGACAAGGGCCTAAAACCAGTAGAACCACTTCTACACGCCAGTTCATTTATTCAGGTCACATGATACATGGTTTTCCAAGGCAACCTATTCCATTGCTTCTAGCTATCCTCTATATAAACATTATACCTTCCTATTCAGCTCATTGTACTGGTCACCAGCTTTTAAAAAGCTTTCAAAAAAGTTAAGGAAGAGGCCACATAGATGCTATGGATCAATTCCCAGTAATGACTCTGAGCTGTATAGTTGTGGTAATGTCTGTGGGGCAGGTCAACTCTGGCAGCAGGAAGGTGGAGAATATTCAGTTGTGGGCTTGCAGGGCGCATGCAGTGGCTGCTGGATGGTGTAGAAGGCCAGTGAGAAGCCAGCGCAGAGCCATGAGACATGCCTGCGTGCGGGATGACACCTAAATCTTTGCAGAAGATATGCAAACGAGGGAGATAGAAGTGTTATCTGTGTAGATAAAGGAAGACACTGGTACAGTTTGCCATACATATCAAAATGATTGTATAGGATAATGGGTCCAACCAGCCTGCTCCAATAGTCCAAACACCTATTGTTCATGGAGAATAGCACGTATGATTGCATTGTGGCCAAATGTTTGTTTGGAGAGCTTTAAGCATTTATCTTTAGATCTGCTATTTATTGGCGAGGTAATGAGCATGGGGATGCACAGGAGACCAGAAAAGATGCTTTAGCTCCCAACTTTGCTTGCATGAAATACGCATAGTGTCTTTCTCGCAAGAAAGGCACATTTCTCGTTGTTAATGACTCTATTTACATACTTCATACGCCCAGTGTGATAGTAGCCTCTATCTCCTCTCCCTTGCTTTTGGTACCCACCCTCAGGGTACAAATGTTGACCGCCTGCACACTTCTACATCAACTTGACGTCCAAGCCAAACGGTGTATTTATCAACCCAGCTGTGGAATAAGACCACCTTCTAAGTCCTAGGCCATGTCTCTCTGAGGCATCTGGGTAACAGGTGAGGCTCACCCAAACTCGGCTGGAGATTTCAGGCCACTAGTGGCTGCCAGAGAGAGATATGTAGAGAGAGAGAGAGATTTTTTCCTGAGCCTGTTGAGGCTGATGGCCTGGGGGAAGCATGTTTCTTGTCTTTTTGGTGCACTAGGCCCAGGATCCATTAATTTCTATTCTAGTACTACTACAGCGCTCAACTCAATTGATCAGAGCTAAACTGCCCCTTCTAATTAGAGCCAGCTTGTCTTATGACTCCCCCTAATAAGTATCACAGCAAAAACACACAAAATGTTCTAAGACTGGATAAAATAACTTTTTATATACAAACTATCTTTGATAGCCTCTCTAAATTACATTGCTAATAACCAATATGGGGGAACTCCCTTATAACTGTTGTGCAAATTTTTAGTAAAGTCACAAGATTTGGTTCCCATCTGTGTTTAGTTTAGCATGCCGTCGCAGATATTGCCAAAAATGATGTGCCGTTTTTTTCAGTTAAAACAAGACGCCACAATGAAAACCCAACTGTCCCCATTGAAATGAATTGGATTCATTGGGAACTTTGACGTTCTTCGTGAAACAGATCCAGTTCCACCTCTGCGACATCAGCTCGGAGCAGAACCTCCAATGCAAATGTGAAACCTGGACTAAGTCAGAGCCAGTAAAATGATGTCCTCAATAGGTTGCGGGATTATTAAATATTCTGAATATCCACATAGACCTGATAACAACACTTTTAGTTTTAATCAGTTTCCTTTTTGCTGCTTTCATTTCCTATCTATATTGCCCCTTTGTGCTGGGTTATCAGCCCTGGTTCTAGGTACAGTAGAAACGTCATGGCATGAATCGTGGATCATGGGTGGCATTAACAGATTAGTGGTAAAATTGCCAATTCTATGTTATAGGTTTATGGTACAATGCAAAAAGAACAACCAGCACTCCGTGGATCAAAGAGCAGCATACGTTTCAGTAAAAAAAACATTTTATCTTCTTAAAATCCCATGTGGACACATGTAAAATGGAGCAAGCCCGAAAACATCAACGGGTTTTGGCGAAAAAGCCTTATTCAAGGTATTTTAAGAAGATAAAAATGAAATAAAACTTTTTTTTTTACTGAAACATATGCTGCTCTTGGAACCACAGAGTGCTGGTTTTTCTTTTTGCATTGAATCTTGAGGTGGAAGCTGCCGATGATCCGTTGCACCTGCTTTGAGGAGAGCAGCTTACTCCAGAGAAGACCGGTGAGCTGATCCTAGGTGTTTTTTTTAAGGTTTATGGTACTCCTCTCATCAGCCTGCACTCTTATACAGGAAGCCTAGACATTCTGCACTCGCTGTGTAATGATAGTACCTTATCCAAGGACACCAGGAAAATACCTGGACTGTTAGCATTGGGCAGCTCCCATTTACTTAATGACAAGTACCACAAATTCCCCTACTTAACACTTTGGTTTCTGTAGTGGCTTCATTGATGTTATGTAAGTTGTAGATTTCGACACCAGTGCGCTATCAGGTTTCCTGCTGGCTAAACGCCAAGAAGCGAGGACAAATGCAGATCTTGGAAAGATCGTGCTGCAAATATCTCCTTTTCATTTCTAGCGCTTCATGATGCTCTTCCTAAAGAGCTATGAAACAGTATGCGTGACCATGCAACTTCCTTTGTTGCAGCCACTCGCTCACGTGTGCAATGTGAATATGGTGAGGCTATAAAATTTAGGTTTTATGGTGCCACATGATATTCCCAGCATCTTTTTGTTTTTTTTTATTTGTTTTTTGCGAACGTCACTTCATCACAATATGCAAAGGGCTCCCCCCTCGAAAACCAAAGTGCCATTCTAATCTATGGGCTTATCTGGCATTGCAGCTCAATGCCATTCACTATAGTAGAAAATCATTAAGACCGGAGTTGCATATGCTAGTTTTAATACAAATCTGGAAGGAAGAGGCATGGACCGCACATCCTCACACTATACGTTGATCTAATGTTTCTCAGCAAAACTTTACAAAAATTAATAGGAAGTTCTTAGCATATTTTTTTATCAAAATGTATGAGCCCACTTGGCGACCTTTCCCTTCCTAGTTTTAATACAGACAGCCCAGGGATAAGATGCACCAAATGTAATAGGTAGTTTGGACTTCTTAATAATGGCATATGTTAGCAGCTCGTGCACCTGAAGCTGAGATCTACACCTGCTGTGAGCTGCATAGCAGTGGTCGTACTGGCAATGTTACTCCCAGCCTATTCTGTAAGGAGAATTCATTAGTCTTGCGTCGTCCTGTCAGTTCTACAGAGCGTGTAGCTGCAGTAGCCGGTGGAAGAAGCTTCAGTGTCCTGATGCTGCTCTGAGCGGGTTTCATAGCCACACGAACGTTCAGGCAGGTGGCGAAATGTTATCACAACGCCACTGTCCTTCAGCAGACCTTTTACCACTTAAAGAGCACAGGAGGCGAAGCGAGAAGTAAAAGGGAAAACCCCCTCTTAAGGCCTCTTTCACATGGCAAAAGTTTGGTCGGTATTTTACATCTGTATTTATATGCGGAAGTGTAACAAAAGCACAGAAGAAAATAATAATAATAATAATAATCTTTATTTATATAGCGCCAACATATTCCGCAGCACTTTACAATATCGAGGGAATAAGCACAGACAAACCAGACATTACATTATAAAAAAGCTACTGACAACTGAGACACGAGGTGTGAGGGCCCTGCTCGCAAGAGCTTACAATCTATTAGGGTGTATGGGTGAAACAAAAGGTGACAAGTGCTTGGTTTACAATGGACCAGCCATGTTAGATAAATATAGGGTAGTATACATAAAAAGTGGATGAACCTGCCATCCCAACCATACATCTATATACAGATAAGTGCCTGTGGGTGCCAAAGTGCAGGAAGTGATGAATGTGTGACAGAATTTGGGGGGTTAACAATTAGGGATCTTGGTCGGCTTGTCTAAGAAGATGAGTTTTCAGAGCGCACTTAAAACTGTGAGGGTTGTGAGTGTGCCTGATCACATGGGGTAACATGTTCCAGAGAACTGGTGCAATACGTGCAAAATCTTGGAGACGGGCATGGGAGGTTCGGATGAGTGAGGTGTGTAATCTTAGATCAGTAGCAGAGCGGAGAGAACGGGTAGGGTGGTAGACAGAGATGAGGGAGGAGATGTATGGGGGTGCAGCACTGTGGAGAGCCTTATGGGTGAGAGTGATGTTACTTTTTCTATGTTTTTAGACCGGTTTCTAGTTTTGGCCTTCAAGTACTGACGGAAAAATGATCAGAATGCACAAGTTTTAAAAGTGGCCTAAAAGTAATCGGCAATAGCAATTATTATGCTCTGCAAATGGTTTGCGTCACAAAATGCAGACAATCAAGTTTTAGGAAAGTTTCTAATTTTTTTTTTTTTTTTTTTTCCTCCAGGGCCGGCCATCGGGAGACTCCTTTATTCAGATGAAGTCAGCAGAACGAGCTTTTCTAGCAGCACAGAAGTGTCACAAGAAGACCATGAAGGACAGATATGTTGAAGTCTTTCAGTGTTCAGCTGAGGAGATGAACTTTGTGTTAATGGGGGGCACTTTAAATCGAAATGGCTTGTCCCCACCGCCATGTAAGTTACCATGTAAGTTTGGGCTGAGGGTCTTGCCGCTTCTCTGCGCTTTGAGCTGGTAGGTGCTGGAACTGCTTTCTTCTTTGTGGGTTTTGGGGTTTGGCCGGTTGTACTACTTTATGAAGGGGAGACAACAAATCATCAGCTGCAATTCCTTGGTGGTGAATACGATTTTGGGGTCCACGTGTGATGGTTCTGCTGCCCATTTTGGCTTTTTCTCAAAGGGGAACTAAAGAAAAAGACCAAGATTCTGAAGCTTCCATTAATGCTTCTATACTGTCCATGGAAAATTGGAGAACTGCTACATGCTCTCTTCTAGGAGGGGTATGTGACCTGTGTTGGGTCACTCCTCATTCGGCATGAATATGTCCATCAGTGGACACATTGTGCTATTAAGGCCTTGATTTATATAGAAATTTAGATAGATGCTGCTTTGCCTGTAGTAGCTTTGACATGGGATGCTGCTGAATTACAGCAAGCAGAGATCTTTCATACCAAAGTGTAAAAAACCATAAGTGCACAGCTTTCTATCCCCTGGAAGTGAACAAATACAGTTACTACTAAAAGACCATGTGGAAATGACACTGGTAGACTTGTGACTTTATATTATGCAAAGGATAAACCTCTGTTTCTTCAGAAACCATAATAGTCCTTTTAATATTTGCCTCTAATATATTTCCATACCTCCCAACTTTTAGGGATTACAAAGTGGGACACATCAGGCCACGCCTCTAACCACGCCCAAACACACACATGCTAACTGTTTAGACAGCCAAAAAGGGACACATTTTCAGGATTGCATGGTATCTGATGATGAAATATTAAGTTATTTTTTGTTTTCCTACTGACAGCAATCAGTGGTAGGTGCAACATATGCATGCGGGGTTTGCGCGGTTCACTGACAGCAATCAGTGGTAGTTGCAACATATGCATGCAGGGTTGGCTCTTTTCACTGACGGCAATCGGTGGTCCCGCAGGAGAGCGAGATCATGTGCAGTCCCATCTAAACACAAACGGATAAAGTGTATAGTTTTGTTCTGCAGATCTGTAGAGGTCAGAGGTGTAATAATCTGCAGGATATATCACTGTGTGAGAGAGAGAGAAAAAAATCACCCATCTTTCCCAGAGTACTGAATGTCAAATGCCCGTTCTAGTTACAAAGTATGTAAAGAGAGCGAGAAATGTAGATATACACTTAGCATTTCACTTCCAATAATTCCTTAGTCTCCGACAGCTGAGAACCTTTCCCTTCCCCCAGCTCACACAGAATGACTTCTCACATGCACACTTTGGGGGCGTGTCTGCAGGGAGTGAAGATGCGCCCTGTAGGGAAGAGAAACGCGTCCCTCCATTTCATAAGCTCTGCTTAGCAACCAGTATAAACGGCTGCCAAATGATGAAATGAGAATACCCCTCTAAATCTATTTCCCAAATGAAAGAGGGACAGTTAAAGAGCGGAGAGGGACAAGGGTTAAAAATAAGGACTGTCCCTCCAAAATAGGGACACTTGGGAGGTATGTATTTCACACTGTGGCCCTTTAATCAGTCATTTGTGCTATAAATAAAAGTGACTTATAACAATACACACGTTCTGTAGTTGCCTGATTTGTCTATGGCTCATAGGCTGCAGATTGCTGACAGCTGCAGGGAATTCAAGTTCACCGTGGCAGCGCCTCACTGGCTGCAAACTGCACCTTTGTGGCTACTCACTATATATTTAGACAATTACACAAAATGCTTTTACATAGTGTTACACAGTTTGACTACAAACTGAGGACTCTCTTTAAAGATGACCTTTCATATGCATCTTCCCACATTCATGTTTTAGTAAATCCTTGTGTTCCCTGTGACATAACAATTCTGCAGCATCTTCTCTTATAACGCTGTGCTGTTCTTTATGTTGTTCCTTCTAGAAATGTTACCGCATCTGTCACCTGGGTGTCGCCATTCCCAGTTTTCAGAGGGTCATGTCACACTGCAGAGACGCACCCCCCCAATGGGTAACACCTAGATTCAGTGATAGATTTCTAGGAGTAAGGGCATGTCCCCACTGCACGGTTTTTCAGCCGGTTTGCGGTTTTGCAGACCGCCTGAAAAACTGGCCGAAAATGAGCACAATTGTGCTCTATGGAAAACCAGTGCAGCAGTCCCCACTGTATGGGTTTTCCGCCCGCGGGCCGCTCAAGCAGCATTGAGCAGGTTTCCGGATGGAATATGAACACCTCGATGGGAGGGGGGAGGGCTCTTCTCCGCTCATCGCAGAGAAAAGCAGTGTCCCCCCTTCCCCCCCCCCCCTCCCGGGGGGACGGCCGCAAAACCGGACAAACCGACCAGTATTTGTCCACTGCCGTGTGAACGCACCCTAAGGGTATATAGACACGGCTGATTTTAATGTGGTTGTCGGAGCGTTTCTGCTCCCAAAACTGCATCAAAAAAGCCTACAAAAAGCCCCCAGCGCTGTAACTCAGACGACGGGGTCTTAAGGTGCTTCTTTAGAAGGTGTTTTGGCCGCTGAAAAAGAAGCGTCATGTCAATTCTCAAAGCGGTTCCAGCGCTGAAAATCCCCACAGGAATCAATGGGGATTCGCCGCATTTTTAGACTCGTTTCTCACTGCGTTTTTGCCCTGGCTATTAATTTGTATGGGTGAAAACCTAATCCAAAAACCTGTTCTGAAGAGGCGTGTTTCAGGTGAGGTTTTGATGCTGATTTGGGCGCCGAAAAATCAGCGTCCAAATAAGCCGTGTGAAAATACCCTAACAGAAACGGCACAACCCAGAGTTAGAAGAGGAGATGCTCCAGAATTGTTTTTTCATGGGGAACGAAATGATTTACTAAAACAAGACGTTGGGAATGGCCAAAGTTGATCTTTTTATAAATGTATTTTTTTTTCTCCAATTAATTTTTTATTGAAATACTGTAGATATTCTATAACTTCTGTTGGCTTTAGTTCCCCTTTAAGTACCTCTAGTAGACTAGAAGCTTTCTCCCACAACAGAGTTAAACTGCATCATTTTATTCCCCCCTCTGTTAAATTACTTCATTATTCTACTGTCTTCATTGCTGATCTTGGGCGCTAGTTATGCCATGCCACCAAAATAAAATGAAAATTCTCTCCTATAATCTGTTTACAATGCAATATTAAAAAGGTTATGCAGGATTAGAAAACACTGCTGCATTTTGTCCAGAAGCTTCCTCTGCACCATTCACTTTCATGGAGCTAAGCTGCAATACCTGACTCTACCCATGGACAGGTGTGATGCTGCTTCTGAAATGAAGCAGCCGTGTTTTCTTAATCCTTTACAACTCCTTAAAGGAATCTGTATCTTCTTTCTCAGGGTCTTATGATTGCAGCTGATTGACTATAAAGTGAATGTTAAGTTGATAGATTTTTGCTCAATACTGTAAGGTGGTAATGTATTAAAGAGGACCTGTGACTGTTCCATTGTCTGATAAGCGAATGAGCCCCAGCACTGTCACCTGGGCAGTCTCCAACGCTCATGTCTTAATGGAGAGGTTGCTGAGCAGTGGTGAATGCTCCTGTATAGTCCATAGTCTCAACGTGTGGACTGTCAAGAGTGCATTTAGCCCTGCTCAGTTCCCATTACAGCATGTAGCAGAGTGGTGGGGACGGCCCAGTTGACTGTCTTTGGGCTTATTAGCATATTAGGTGCTGTAGCTGGCCCCAGCTTATAAAGGGGAGTGGACTAGATACCGCACCCAAACCAGTGGTGCAGTCGCTATCAAAGGGTGCTACCAACTTGTGTTTGTGTTTTTGTTTTTTTTTGTCTAGGTCATCACAAGTTCTCTTTAAGATATTCATTATGCAATTTCTTAATAAATTATGAATTGCTGCTGCCGCGATGTATTGTGTGGAAGGCGCAGGGAATTGGAGAAACTGTGTATAATATAACTGGCCCCAGGGAGAAGTTACAGTTTTTGTGATTCCTGCAGATGGCCTCTTTAATAGCTGCACATTCTGCTTTTTTTCTCCACCCTCTTTCCAAACTCCTGGTTGGTGTGCCACATGCAGCTACAGCTTTTATACAAATAACGCAAATTGGGCAAGTCGTACTCCATGGCTGCGCCATACAAAATTTCCAGGAATTCAACCAATGAAAGCCAGCAGGATAACATTGCTGAAGGGGGTGATGTTTTGTGCGCAGAGGCCATGCTTACTTGCAGGCAGGGAATGGGCTGAAGCACCTGCAGGTTTATTGGATATCACAAGTTCTTATTCTTCAAGTTGTCAGGTTCTGGTTCCAGTGTTCATGCCCTGTAGATTGTATAATGTGCAGGATGACATTTCAAGGGTAAAAGGTATGAGGGGTAGCACTCTTCTTCCATTGTGATTGGATACGCAGCAGGCCCAGACTGGCCCACAGGAGAATAGGGGAAATCCCCGGTGGGTCCCTGAGCATGTTAGACCTGGAGTTGTTTTTAACTGCAAGGCAAAAGAGAGGCAGAGCATAGGAGGCATGTACAGTCATTTACAGTAGCTGGAGGGGGGGGCCCATAAAATAAACTCCACCGGTGGGCCCAGAAACGGCTCAACTAGTGGGCCCCTAGATTCAACTCCACCTGTCGGCCTAGGCACCCCAGTCCGACATTGATACCAAGTGTGAATCTGTATAGATAACACAGCAGCTGGATAGTTTTGCAACAGGTCGACTGGCCCAGATGTTGTGCTTTTGTCTACCGAGGCTTGGGAGAGGGTGGGGGGTTAGTTTTTTTTTTTTTATTATTTTTTTCAATCTGCATTTTAGAAATTTCATGTGAATATTCTTAATTTCCAATAGTTGGTCAAAGGATTGGATCACATCCTCAAAGGCATTAGTGAATCCGCCACCTACATTAAGAGTGTTCCCATCACTCATAGGACCTGTGACCATACTCTGTTTCCACATGAAAAAGGTGGTTCTGCAGTATCTTTTTTTTCTTTTTATTCTTAGAAATTAATTACCAATCTGTCAGCTGGGTGTTACCAACTGGGAATGGGTGCTTGAACAATTTGCCATTGTCCAATCAGTGCTGTCAGTGCATGAAGGGACACTCCCCTCTAAATGGAATGGTAACACCCATCTGACTGATTCAGTGATACATTTCTTGGAAAAATAACAGAGGAACTGCACAACAGAGTTATAAGAGATGATGATCCAGAATTATTACTTCACAAGGAAAACGTGGTGTCTGGTCTACTTTTTTTGCTTGTTACATTAAATACCTGTCAGCTGTCATGGTTGAAATTCCTGCTTGGAGCTTCTTTATCACTGTCCATAGAGAACAGCCACGGCCCCAGATATATAGAGAGAGATAATAAATAAATATACGTATATTATTAGTGTGTGTGTATGTGTGTGTATATATATGTATGTATGTATGTGTATATATATATATATATATATATATATATATATATATATATATATATATATATATATTTATTTTACACTATGCACACAGTAGTTGGGCATGTTTAGAAAAAAAAAATGTAAATGGTCCATAGATTCACCTACTAGTACTTATGTTTGTGTTATATACATGAATGTCGAAGTAAGTTACTTGGGTACTTTCTATGTCCCATGGACCTTATCTGTAGAACTTGATGTCATAGGCCTACTGGGCAGAGATTTTCTGATTTCTATCTCTACCCTTTCCTCTAGGTTTGTCTCCTCCTTCATACACGTTCCCAGCACCAACAGCCGTCATCCCTACGGAAGCAGCTGCCATCTACCAGCCCTCCTTACTCCTCAATCCACGTGCACTGCAGCCATCGGCAGCATACTACCCAGCTGGCGCACAGCTCTTCATGAACTACACTGCTTACTACCCAAGGTATGAATGACCAAGAACAATGTGTGGATTGTGGATTTATCAGCTGGCATTGGTCCAGGTGGTCTCCTATGGAGTATGAGCTCACACAGTACGCTCCGGTGTACGGCACCAGTATGCCTGAAGAGCCCTTAGGGAGATCGTTAATCCATTACACCTTCTCCATCCCGAATCCGTGTCCAGCTTTGTTGTGCCAGGTGACTGGCCGTGCATAAACCCAGTACTATGGACGTACAGTAGCCAGAGACTCCCGGTAAATGTTTTAAGGGAGGTACATTGTAGATTTAAATTCAAGGGCATGAGGCGGCAGTGACGGTTAATGGGTGAGCGAGCAGCAATAAATCTCTTGCAGTAAAAGCTTCTGTAATGAGTAGAAATCTTTCAACCTGCCAAATTGTTGCCCTGAAGTTAAAATAGTTGTGTGCAAGGTCAGGCTTTGTTTTTGAGGTCTGCAGCTTCTGTACAGAGTGAAGAATGTTACCTATGTAGGAGACTTGCATTCTTTTTGCCTTTCTACGTTAATGGGGAGTGGTAGACCTTAGGACACCGTAACCTTTGGGTGTTTTGGTGCATCCAGCAGTTGAATGGTATTTAAAGTATTATCCAATTAATTTATTCATCGTTTTGTGAACCTAGAAGTTTTTCTTATTTACTTTCTGTATTGATTGCAGAGGGTTTTAAAGATTTTGGCTTAGTCTCGGTAACTGTACTTTAGGAAGCTGTCAATCTGTGTTCCCCCATTTTTTTTTACATTTATTTATGTTTTAAAGGGGTTGTCTACTTTAAGAAAATGTTCTTGAAATGGGGCCAGGGTGGGGAATACTAAAGAAAAAGTTACTTGCCTCCCAGTCCCCTGCCGCTGAGGCTTTGCAGCTCCTCCTCACTTCAGGGTTCTTGTCCCAACACAGGAGAAATTCGTGCTCCTTAGTCAGTGAATGGAGTGCAAGCCTCTCCTGTGTGCATCAGTGAGAACTGGTAAGTTAAGTGGAGAGGTTGACTGGAGAGCTCTGGAGCTGCTGCTGTGGCGGAATGGAAGGTATTTGTTTTTGTTATGTTTTCCCCCAGCGTGTCCCCATTTTAATAGAATTTTATTTAAGTGGACATCCCCTTTAATTGGTGAAGCTTTTTATTTGTATGACTACACAGACTGTAATCAAGTCCTAGAATTTTTTTTTTTTAATATAACACAAATGGAATTTACGTTGCTTAGAAGACCGATAACTGTCTTAGCACTGAATTATTTTTTATTTTAGTTATTATTCATTTGCTTGCTTAGTGCAAAATGAAAAAAATTTCTAGATGGTTTTTCTTCCAAAAATTCCTAATATGCCACACATCTATATCTGGATATCCCATAGAACAGCTGTCACAGAAATAAAACGAGTACTAGCATAAAAGAAAAGTAGACTATACTTAGTCTGTGGCTTTACTGCAATTAATATGCATCTTAATATCTTGTTTTACATTTGGACATGTAGGCTCAGTGAATATAGAATTTCTAATGTGGATGCGGTGTAACTCCTTTATGTAGCTGGCTGTGCTGCTGCTAACTAAGCCCCAATAGCACAATGCTCGTTGTGAGTGAACTCTGTGCTTTTCCCACCATGTCTCGAAGGGTGCGTTCACACGGCAGTGGACAAATACCGGTCGGTTTACCCGGCCGGTATTAGTCCGGTTTTGCGGCGGGGGGGGGGGGGGGCGGCTTTTCTCCGTGATGAGCGGAGAAGAGCCCTCCCCCCTCACATTGAGGTGTTCATATTCTGTCCAGAAACCGGACGGAAGAATGAACATGCTCAATGTCTTTTGAGCGGCCCGCGGGCGGAAAAACCGCCAGGCGGAAAACCCGTGCAGTGGGGACTGCTGCACGGGTTTTCCATAGAGCACAATTGTGCTTATTTTCGGCCAGTTTTTCAGGCGGTCTAAAAAACCGCAAACGGCTGAAAAAACGGCCGAAAACCTGTGCAGTGGGGACATGCCCTAAGTATTCACAATACCATTGGGGAAGAGTGTGGTACTAGGAAGATCAGAGTGTAGAAGTGGTGGAGGCAATCAGGTTTTAAGGAAGTTCAAGTCAGAATATAGATGAAGAGGAAATCAAACAAGTCAGACTGCAAGGGAGATGTCAAGTTTGATGAACAGATTCTGCCAACGGTGTACTCATTTCTGTCAGCACTTGAGAGGCTAGATTCCTTTATCAGCTGTAGAAGGATAAATCCATGAAGTGATGAAGCAGGGCAGTAGGTTACTATGGGCAAAAAAGTGAGTTTTAGACCAAAAAGTTTTCATACATGTGGCCCCTAGAGTTTACTATGTAAGGATCAAACTTTTATTGTACAATGATACACTTGAGTAAGTTGTTATTAATTTTAATAGAAATATCTGCATATAGACATTATTAAGGTCTACATTTAACAAAATGATGACAAAAGTTGCGCAGTCTAATATACAGTTGGGAACCAGACGGGTATTTTTTGGAGCAATATAGTAAGTTTATTAATTCAAACTGAATGTCCCTCTTTCACATGGGAAATCTAAGAGCAAAGAGAGACGTGTTAAAAATAGGGACTTTCCCTCCAAAAGACGGACATTTGGGACTTATGAACTATATATAAATGGGTCTGAAAATGAGTGAATAAAGACTGCAGCCTAAAAGGAGCTGCAACTTTTTGCACTTAAAAGGGTTGTCTCCCTACATTGATGCGTCCTGTTTTCTTGGTTTCATTTTGAATTCAGGGGTGCGTTTAGTGGCTTCTACTAGGCTGCAATAGGAGCCAGGTCTGTAGCTATAGCAACCAGTGCTGGCAGCCTATCAGGAGAGATCAAACAGGTCTGTAGCTATAGCGATCTGAGGAGTTGAGGCGGCCCATACTAGAGGGGATATCTCGGAATAGGTAGGACACTGTTAATGGACACATATTGCAAAGTGACTTGTTTTTGCAAGATCTTTAAGCAATCCTTGTAGTGAGACAACCCCTTTAAGGGAACAACTAACATTTTTTACTTTTCCATGGTCTGTGTTGATATTTTCATGTTGGTGTTTTCTTCTGCACTTTTTTTTTTTGTTATGAACGTGGGTCATTTGACTGGAGGCAAAATAACATTCTCACACTTCTGAGTCACTGAATGCTTTTCTCAGTGTAAAGTAAGGATCTATGAATATTTTGTGGTTTTTTGGGGGGTTTTCTCCGATTTGTCAGATTGTCTTTTGTCCGTGGGAGGGGGTTCTTGCTAAAATAAAGTAATAAAAAAAAAAAAAAAAAGTCAGCCCATGTAGGCTCTATTTTATCTTGTATACCTCAGACTGTCATTCTATATAAATCCATGTATGGAAAAGCGTATAGCATGTTCTGTTATGGGCCATGTTACAGAAGTGGGACACTATGTAATATGGAGCCATGTAAGGGTGGTTTTGAAGAGGGATTTTCAAGCATGTTGCTCATAGCAAGACTGAATTAACATATTTTTTTGTAGTTTTAAATATGGTTGTTATAAAGGAGGTGATTTAGGGCAAAAAAAAAAATGTAAATGGGTATAATTTTTTTTTAAAGGTGGTACAGCCAGAGGATTACATGATGAAGTTGTTTGGTTGCAGCCACCACTTTGAGTATTTCATTGCATAGTAATTTGTTCAGCTATCAGAGGTTTATAATAACTCCAAATGAGTAGTGCGCCACCTAAGGTTATTCATTTTTATTTTTTTCTGTGACTGAGGCAGAGGATGCCCAGGCCCATTACAATGAGCTCAACAATAAAGTACTTACCTGGATGAATTCCAACATTCAACCATTCGGTATCTCTAAGTGAAATTTACAATTTATTTATGCACATGGTAAGACTTGTTGACTATAGCGTAACAATGAATGAAGTGATAGAAATATACACCTAGATTATTGGGTGTTTTTGTTTTTTAAAACTTTTCTTATTTTAACTTTTTTTCTTTTTTTTTTTAAATTCATTTATTTAAGTCCTATGTTCTTTATTCTACAGTCCTCCAGGTTCTCCAAGCAATCTTGGGTTCTTCCCAGCCACAGCTGGTGCCAGCACAATCCCACCTCATAATGGAGCTACAGTGGTGCGCATGCAAGGACTGGCGTACAACTCTGGGATGAAAGAGATTTTGAATTTCTTCCAAGGTTATCAGGTAGGCAGTCTGGAATGTATCGATGCTTAGGCCAACTTTGGTGCCATTTGCAGTGCCTGTTTTTGGGGTGGTCTGAACTCTATACTGAATTTCCCAGACACTGCTGAGGTGTCACCATGTGTTACTGCTTTCTAGAAGGGCTGGTAGGGTGTACACCAATGGAAAATGAATCCATAGAATCAGGGTTTTGCACTAAGTGCACTTCTTTAATGGAGGAGCTCTAGTGCAACACAATACAGGCAAGACACTGAACGGCTTCTCCAGTCTTCTACGTGGTAGACAAAGGCTCTGTGCTGAGGAAAGGTATGAGCTAGCTGTCATTTTCGCTCATACTGGCATGCTGGCTAAAGCACTGATGTCCAGGAGTCGGTTGGTTAGTCTTCTGACTGGCTTTCTGGTCAAAGGGCTGGTGACCCAGGATCTCTGGATTGGGATCTTCAGAATCCTCTTCTGGGCACACAGGAGTCTCTTCTGCTCACCACTGGTCTCTATCTGCAGACCCCCTATAGGCCTATCCACAGTGTCAGGTTTTCAGATTTGAAAACTGTCAACCATCCACATAGACTTTTAATAGAAAATCCATTCCGTAGTCTACACTGAACGAATTTTCAGTCGGTTGTTCTTTCATACCACCAGTGTTCCAAAAAACTTAGAACATGCTAAATCTGGCTGTTTTCGGGCGGAAGATGTGCATTTCAAGGGTTGAGAGGGACAAGGGAGTCCACAAACCACAGCCAGACCGTTCACCCAAAACTATGCAGAATCCAACCAGTATTTTGTCTTGGGGTGGACGAATCCTAACGGCTCTGAGTGTTAGCCATTTATTCAGTTTCTAGATGATGTAGAACCTTCTAATGGGAGGGGTGAAGTGGAGAAATATAAACCTTACAACAACATTGCTGCAATTTCAGTGTCTCATACATTTGTATACAGCTTCCATTCTAGTCTATGGAAATGACTATGCATCTTTTTTAGATGGTGCAAAGGTCACGGTCTGAGATTTTTCCCTCCAAAACTTAAGTATGCATCTTCTAGCAAAGTTAATTTACCATCTTCTCAAGCCATAGATGGCAAGCCTCAGTATTAACAGGCTATTTGTTAACGCTTCCCACATTACAGATGATAGTGCAAATAGAACATATAATAAACCATTTAAGCACAGCTTAACAATCTAAAACTGCAAAGAAGTATAAACCATAAACCCAGTATATAAACCATAATACCAGTAAGGTGTCAATGGCTTTGCATAGTAACAATAGGGTAAATGTCCACAGTCCAAAGCACCATTGTTCTGGGGCAATAGACATTTTAAACTTTGTGGTATTCATAGGAAATTGGGAAATTCTGTCCCTAGACCTGTATCAAGACAGAGCCTTACAAATTAATAGAGCACGTGTAGTCTTATTTAGCTTGTCTGCTCTATTTTATGGAGACAAAAGTATGGTCTACCATTGTAGTGTATCTAATACAAATATCAGTGGCACACTAAAGACTAAGTAAAACCTCAAGCTATATAGGAATATTGGAAATGCATTACTGCTAAGGAAAATATGAAAAACCTGGGACTCTTAGTTTACAGTATTTGATCAAAGATTGTTTTAAGCTCACCTCCCAAAACGTTTGGGAGGTGAGCTTAATACAATCTTTGATCAAATACTGTAACTAAGAGTCCCCAGGTTTTTCATATTTTCCTTAGCAGTAATGCATTTCCAATATTCCTATATAGCTTGAGGTTTTACTTAGTCTTTAGTGTGCCACTGATATTTGTATAGATGTATATATTGCCTTTTCAGTGTGCACCTATGCTTGTGTTTTTCACAATATATTTTATATGTGCAGAGCCAACGTATGTTTTGTAGTACCATTGTAGTGAACCATCATAGCTAGGGAACAGAGCTATTCTATAGTTTTTAAGAACATAGCCACCTTTCTTTTTAAAGAAGGTTTTTTTTTTTTTGTTTTAAAACCTAATCAATGTATAGATGAAAAGTTGTACAACTTTCAAGATTAGTTTGCTCTCAGTAAATGAGAACACTATTGCTTGTCGTAAAGCCTCAGAATGTAATCAACCAAGCCTAGATGCTAGATTGTAATAGTCCCAGAGACTTCTATGCTACTGTGTTTAGTTCACATAGCATTGCTTAGACCACGGGTGTCAAACTGCGGCCCTCCAGCTGTTGGGAAACTACAACTCCCATCATGCATTTGTATTATCTAGAACAGTGGGAATGATGGGAGTTGTAGTTTCCCAACAGCTGGAGGGCCGCAGTTTGACACCCCTGGGCTAGACAGACACAATGGTATCTACTTCCCACCTGAAAGCAGGCTGGGTAAACACAAGTTGACTTTGAATATAAACAGGTGTTTAGAGGCAGCCAACGTGCACATACCCGGTCCTGTTCTCACATTGGAAATGAATATCTAGTCTGGGCAATGTTTTGAGTTAAATGCAGCAGCTACAATCTGAAGTCTCTTCTACCAAAAAACATTGCCTAGAAAAAAAAGGTCTAAATATAAACAGTAGTGTTCCTATTCACTAAAGGTCGGTAATATTGTGAATTAAGAATTGAACACGGGGGGGGGGGGGGGCCGGGGCTAGCCATGTAGGAAGGAGGACGCCCTTTTGGAGGAGCTCCGTCCAGGACCTTTTTTACCCGGCGAAAACACTACAAATGGGCAGCAAAGGCCAAAAGCCTACAGGACCCTAGGATCCCCGCAGTAAGGGAAACCCGCCTTTTCCAAATTTTTGCCCGCTCGCGGGGGTTACCTCCCTCCCGCGCTGAATCCCAGAGGGCCATCCTGCCTGCCACTCACGGATGTAAACTGGCAGTCTCCCGAAACCCGGGGGGCTGGGGCAAGTACGGAGGCCCTGCAAACCAGAAGGGCCGACAGCGGCCACTCCGCCCCTCCTTCTCCCGGCACAAACCGGAACCTTTTCCCCGTATCCCGCCGCAGCAGATAATGAGTGGGCGCACCTCCGGACGGGGCAGCTACGGACGGGAAGAGCGGTAAGTTAGCCACGCACTGAAAACCTGCGGGCAGCTGATCCCGAGGGAGACATGGACACAGCATCGACCCTGTCTGAGGCATATAATGTACAGCACACTCCCAGGGGCCTGCCCTGCGAGACATGGCGTGCTCAGCCTCGGCACCCCGGGACTCCATGGCAAAGGGAGGATGGGTCACCAGCTGCCTCTCAGGGGATGTCAAGGGGCGCAAAGGACTATTTCAACTGCCTGCAGCAATCTAACAGCCCACCCTTGCGCAGGGAGCCCTTAACTGTCTGGGGCCAGATTAAGCCCACCAGCAGCTAGCCCAAATCCACTAGCAGCAGGCCCAGACCCGCCAGCGGCAAGATGCATAACCCGCTCAGCAGCATATCCAACCCGCCAAAGCGGCAAGCCTATACCCGCCTGCAGCAATTCCAAACACCGCCAGCGCAAGCCTGAACCCGCCAGCGCAACCTGTAACCCGCCAAGACGGCAAGTCCGAACCCGCAGCAACAAGCCAGGCTCCTGGTGCTCTACTCCAGGGGGTCTGACAGGACCCTTCACTCACTACCATCTCAGGCCAGTGGGCCGCGGAAAGCCCCCTGCTACACTGTATCAGGAGAACCCTCAGGGGAACATCGTCCCCTTACTTGGCCCTAACCAGTGGCGGCTAAAAGTACAGCAGAGGCCGTCCAACAGTGAGTCTTCTCTACATCAGAACCACAGAACGCTCGCCATGGCTCACATCCCCCATGGGGGCCCGCATAGCTGACACCTGGGCTCAACCGTTCGAGGATCTAAACATGACTGCCTGTTCGTTCTGGTTTGGCACAGAGCCCCACAACTCAGCGCCCTAACCTGGAAATATAGTCTTGAAGATGCCGCTCTGTCCCTACCAACGCACATAAAAGCGCTCGGTGTGGCAGCTCCGCGGCCCCAAACTCACACAAACATGGGGCGACGGAAACTGCTTGACGAACAGCCCCCGGCGCTATCTACATCTGTGGCCCCTACTTCTGATGCCGGAGACCCCTACACTGTGATTCAAGCTCAGGGGTTGCCTCCTCCTAGAAAGAACAACCTCCATGCCTTGGGGAAGCCACAACCCATAGCTCAACAGCACTCCTCTCCCAATTTCTAGTCCAAGAGAGGATAATTCAGCAGAAGGCTGTCAGGATTATTAAACGACCATGCCTGGAGAAGATTGATGCCTGTGCAAGCTGATGTCACTGCTCTTCCGGAGCGGGTCAACAAGTGGAAAAAAGCGATGCGAACCATCTACTAATTTCCGCTATTACAATACTACTGCTCCTTGCCTCCTGCAAACTATCCATGTGATGGGAGCAAGAGAATCGCATTTGCTCAGTGCTGGTGGAGGCCATATGGACGATCTAGAAAATTGCTGCAGTACTAGAAGGAACAGACATTAGAACATTAGGGCATGGCCGGAGTCCCGTGGACAAGACGGGTGATTCTGATTCCCACGCTTAACCAGAGTATTCAACTACTGTGCTGGGGAGAGACCGGAAGAGACCGAATTGAATTTGACCGTCGACACACAGGGCTCTACGCCCACCCTAGCCGGATTCCTTGGCCAGGCCCAGTGACATAATCCATCAGATGTAACATAAATACTAAACAACCCTCAAAGAAGCGAAATAATGCGCACAGTCCCACCTCTCAAGCAGAACGTTTATCTTTTTAAAGGCATGCGGCTTGACCCTTTTCCCGGATCTCGTCCAGGAGAACTTCTTCGTCTCAGAGCCGCCGTCAAACCATACTGTCAATACTACCGAAAGCGAGGCACCCCTATCGTTGGCGTTTCCCTGTTCTTCTCTCCATTCAGGTCCGCTATAATACAAATCTTGTTTGCTTCCGTTCAACGCCCTCGGGACTCCCAGCCTTTCTTGCAAGCCCTTAAGATCTGCCGGAGATGAACTCGTTCCCCGGATCTGGGAGTGCACAACAGTAATGGACTTTCACCACGTCCGCAGGGGTCAACCAGGGAGCTCAAACGGTCCAATCCTCGGTTGTGTTATAGCTGTGCCAAAGCCTCGAAGGACCGAGGCAGCCCCGGCGTGGCGCCAGTAGCGCCGGAGCTTCTCCATCTAAGAGGCCCACACATCGCTGATCATAAGGACACGCCGGACCTGTTAGTCCAGGTCCTAAACCATAGTTGATCTACCTGGTATTTTCTCTTCTTCACTGTACTTCACTCTCTGTCATATTTGGCCCTTTACTCTAGGATGTCTTAAATATTTTATGCTATATTGGCCGGTGAATTTTGCGCATTATTATTGCGGCCTATTGGCCATTATCGCTGGTATTGCTATGACAGAGCGATGGGTGGGACTGGACATAGACATGTGTCTAATAGGATTTGAGATGACCCAGGCCCCCTCTCAATTCGCGGTCCACATCATTCCTGTATTGCCTTATACCTGCCGACGTCCTTTCCAGTTCTTGTGGACCAGTCTTCCTTTTATTATAGAGGTTCTTTCTCTTCCTTGTTTTCTTCGTCTTCTCCTCTGTTTTTGAGACACAAGGTGATGTCTGCGATGATCCGAGTACGCCCCTCGGGTTGTTGCATATAGCTGGCTATGATAATCTCACTGGCTTTAGCAGCTTACAATTCTGCTGTTGTTTGGCATTGGCCTAGCTTTTTTTTTTAGCCTCGTTTGAGTTCCTCTATGTTCTAGATTGCTAGAGTTTCTCCTTCTCCTCGTTTTCCCGCCCCTTGGGTCGGTCTCCTTCATACCTGAGAAGTGCGTTTTCTTTCCTCGGAGATAGCTCTAGTGTTACCTTCCCCAATGGCTAGTATTAGGGGTAACTTACCCTTAATTTACAAGGGATTGTTAAACGATGCCCCGAGAAACGCACACAAATACTTTAACCATCTCCACAAGCAGAGATCCCAGAATGTCTGCATACAGGAGACCATCTATTGAAATACCCAACAATCAGAGGATATACGTAACAGATCTATTTCCCTGCCTTGGTACCATAGCAGTAACTCACTTGCTAAAACTGAGGCAATCTTCTTTTTTCCGACAAATCTTCTGTCCGGTCCAGCCTTGGATTGTTCTCCCTTCCCAACCATCAGAGGCCCGCCCCCCCTCCGCTCTTTATTTATCTAATGGATGTCACCCAGGGCCATATCTCCATGGACGCATAATGTCTATGTCACTAACACTAACGGCCTCCCTATCCTTTTTTATAACCTAAAACCCTTGATCTGCCTCTTTACGAAACTTTGCTCAGGGACAAATTATTCTCTGTGGAGGATTCAACCCTGGCACCTCAACCCCTCACTGGACACCTACTGGATGGCTTTCCACTATGGCCATAAGTTCATTGAACCAGATTCGAAAAATTGTCTGCTACATGATAATTCAACTTTGGTGACATTTGGCGCCCTCCCCTAAACATCCTCTGTTGATCGAGATTAAACACTTTTTCTCACACCATAACAAGTCATATAGCCTGATAGATTACAATATTCCCACCGCTCAGTTACATCTACTGCCCTACATTGCTTCACAAACTCCAGGGCGCTCCTGCGATTGGCACCATTCTTCACCTCGAGAAACACCAATCCACCGATCCACTGCCATTTCATTCTCCCACACAACATAAAGTAAAGAGCCACAGTTCTCCGACTTGAAAGCATAAAATGAGTCCCTCCCTCTTGTCCGACTCCCGAGTGTCTCTCGGATGTCAAGAAAGCGATCGAGGAGGTTCCTTGTAGTAACACGCCACCGACAGCACACCGCGTTCACAGATTTAAGTGGGAATGCTCTTTAATGTGTGAGTCCTTCGTGGCAACCTAATAAGGAACGGGCTAGGATTAAAAAAGGGATAGGATGTTCTCGTATAAACTGCGCACCGAGGGTCTTCTGCAGAGTTGAACCAGCTTGAATCGATCTCATAGTCAATAGCGGGACTGGAGTCGGACCTCAGGCGACTAATACTCACCCGTCCATTAGAATTATTACAAATTAGATTGGACCCAACAACACAACAAACTGATACCGTACCACCCGCCAGATCTGCTCCAGCTCCTTTTAACGTCTGGAGTAATAAGCCGCGCAGGCATCCCTGCCAAGGGCTTTACCACGAGACAAAAGAGCTTCTCCTATTCTCTCCTCCATAAAAAACACCAAAGAGCCTACCTAGCTCCATCCTCCACCAGTCCAGATGACAATTTTAAAAGAGTTCCTGATATCATATTATTCTCAGGGTCTGTTTATATAATCTCCTCCCTGCCCCCTGAAGGTTGACGCCCTGACCCAACCATGATATTTCGGGCTGGCGTCTTACAATCTTCTATCTGGCTGTCACGGGTCAGCTACCACCACCGCTTGGACCCCCCAACGTCCCTACCCTTCCTTAGCGGTCTGGAGGGAACCAATTGGCTCACTTTAGAAGCAGCTTAAGAGAGCTATCTGGCTCTAGCCTCTTGCGGAAAAGGGTCCAGGTCCGGATGGCTATACTGCCCATCTTTTGTTATATAGCGCGCGATTGGGGTTAAGGACCTTATGTAAGTCCCCTTCTCAGTCCTTCAACGCAGTGTCCCCTCGGGCTCCCAATTTGATCCTGGCCTTTTTACAGGCTTACATCACAAGTGATTCCAAAGTGATGGTAAGGACCCCACTCATTGTATTTCATGAAGAGAATAGGTCGGTAGAACTTTGACAGGACGCACTAAACTTACATCGCGAAAACCAAATTGCTCCTGCGTCTTTTGTCCACAATCTGAAACTGCCATCATACATTGGATTCAGTTGAGATTTGTTCCCCACATAGAGGCGAGGACAAACATAAAAAGTCGTATCACATCTCTTCACCCGAGTACCAGCACTTTTCGGTCACAAAAACTAACCTTGTCACTGCCTGTCATTGAGGAATTCCGAAAAGGCCGTCGAAACTCAGAGAACAACGACCAATAACAACCCGATGTGGTATTTGGTCATTTCTCCTGAGGTGGGGTCCAGGAGCATCGAATCTTGGCTCTCTACCATCTCTACCCCTACGCACAGCCAGAACACGAGTTTTAACGGTTCCTGCTTATCTCTTCCCCCTATGTGAATAGGGACATCCCTGAACCCCTGGTACCCTATATGCACTATTCTATCCTCTACGTCACTACTAACGTCCTATATGGAAGACACCTTTTTATTGCTACTAGCATATTACGGCAACAACGATGCTATTCACGGGATCAGTATCGCTGGGCACCAGGCGTCCAAAATGAAATTCAAAAGCATAGAAAAATCGCGCAAATTTAAGTTATGCTTTCATCTATCACGAAATCAACCCGCACAGTCGCAACTACCAACTAGAACAAAAAGCGAGCAATATAACTCAGAAACCCTGCAGCCAATACACTGGCAATCCTTATATAGTCATCACAAATTAAAAAAATCAATATGGCATAAGAAGAGTGTAGCGTTGACGAACATACCGGCTAATGGATGAACCTGAGAACACAGTTTAAGTCTCGTCTATCTAACCCCGTTCTCTTGGGTCACGTCCTCCTTCAAATACCTTGGGTACATATCCCTGCGAGTTTAGATAAGAGCGGTCTATGACACCTACAACTTTTTGCGCCAGTGCTCCAGACAAATACCCCTAGATTTGAGTCAAAATGGGATAATGGAAGGATTTTAGTTTGGATGGGCGTATTAAACAATAATAAAGACATGAACATCCACCACCCCGCCTCTTAAACCACTTTCACACCAGGCTGTTCCTAACCTATTGCCCAAGTGCATTCCTTTGGTTTCCCGTAACGCAGCGTGATCTCTACTTTGTGTGGACACGAAAACACCACATAGATTGCCTAACTCCACATACTCACCAGTAACACCAAAGTGGATGGTGGCGTACTGGTCTATTCTTCCGAGACCCCAGACCAACTACTTTTAGGGCTGGCCTATACCTTAGACCCGTTTTCTCAGATTTCCTTTTCTGCAACACTACCATGTAGAATGCTGTGGGCAGGCTCGAACTCATTTTTTTGATATATAGTGGGCATCCTAGTGGCAAACCGCCTTGCCACACCTGGCTGCCGGACACGAACTCACTATTTCCAACGAAACAAAAGCATCTCCGCCGGTCCCGTTTTAGTGTCCTCAAAAACCTCCATATCAAGTCAGCTAGAAGAGAAGTTCCCCCTTCTACGAGATTACGCTATTCCGTCCAGTAGTTCCCCTTGCAACACCTGTACTGGGAAATCCTGGATGTCGCGCTGGACCCATCACCTCTGCTTTGTCCATGCTATTGGGCACAAACCCCTCTGCTACGAGATTTTGGCAGTGACTCTGACCCCTGGGAACCACGCTTCAATCAGGTCGTTGCGTCAGGAATTAGGTTTGGGGTTGACTTGGTCGGAGCGACTTGCCTTCCCTATGTAGGTTGTGAACTTACCTACCAGCTAACGAAGTCTGTATACCTGGTTATAAGTTCCCGCTTTCGACCAACATAAGACCTCTCTCGCCTTTTGAGGAGTGTCGTCTACGAGACCCTTACAAGCGGGGGACACTCTCACTTGAGAATTAATAACCGTATTTGCAAGATCATTAGATTGTTAGGGTGATACTCTTTCAAGAGGCGGGTGGGAGAGGGAACTAGGTCGGGCACCTCGGTGGAGCTGGAGGACTGCGGGAAAAAGCATTCTATCTGGCTCACAAAATCGTCTATTTCGGTTTAGGAGCAACAGGACCTCGCAATTACAAAATCGTTGTACCTGGTACAGAGTCCGGCGCTCATTACACCACTTGAACCCAGAGAGCCACTGACACGTGTTCGAGCAGCCAATGGCTATCGTCGGTTCAATGTCCCCCACACTAGCTCGAGGAGTTGTTCAAACCTCAAGATCCTACCATGTGGTTTGAGGGTTCTGGACTTCAATATACATTTATTACGGGGAATGAACGCGTGCCAAAACATCCCGCAGTCCTGCTTCTCTTTCAGGTCCCTATGGCCCGCCAGCCTCTTACTCTTAGGGCCCACCCATTCCTCTACTTAGCCTGTGAACCTGGCTGCGAAGATGAAATCATTCGCCCAGATAATGGCGGATCTCCAACATCCGTGCTTGCCGTCCATTATCCTCCTCGGATACAGAAGCTTCATACAATACAGCGTAACGGAGCGAACTGAAGGTGCGATTAAGGCGCCTCCTTCTGCCAATGAAACCTCTACCCTAGATTTGGCGGAGCACTTGATAATGAGCCTTGCACCTTTCTTCATACTGACCTATACCGATCCTCCTGTTAGGGTGGCTTGTGCCCTCCACCCTTATGCCCACACACCAACCAGATTGGAGCTGGTAATGAGACCCTGAGACCGACCGTCCCTTTTTCCTCCCCTTTATTGTTTAATGTTCTCACGGTGAGCTTTATTAGAAGCAGCATATACAGGGTCACCTATCTGTTTTGAAGTTGCTTTTGGGTGACACCTGCAAGATGATTGTTCCGTGCCTTTGACTGCTTACTCTCTACCATTCTGCGGTTTCCTTTTCTTTATTTTAGTAGCCGCACAAAGAACTGCAAGGTTGCACTATATACATTACCTATATTGTCCTGATTTAAGTGTGCTTATTCGTAAGATTACTTGTTATTCCGTATTCCTGACTGTATTTTGCTGAATACTTGATTGTTATTATCTCCTATATTTGTCTAATGTGTTTACTTTGAACTTAATAAAGCTCCTTTGAATTTGGAAGAATTGAACACAAAACGTATTAGAAAGTTATAGATCTTATAGGGGTTGTCTCACTACATTGATTCGTCCTGTTTTCTTGGTTTCATTTTGAATTCAGGGGCGTGTTTACTGGCTTCCACTAGGCTGCAGCAGAAGCCAGGTCTGTAGCTATAGCAACCAGTGCTGGCAGCCTTTCAGAATAGATCAAACAGATCTGTAGCTATAGCAACCTGAAGAGCTGATGTAGCCCATACAAGAGGGGATATCTCAGAATAGGTAGGACACTGTTAATGGACATATTGCAAGTGTCTTGTTTTTGCAAGATCTTTAACATAAAAAGCAATCCTTGTAGTGAGACAACCCCTTTAACGTTATGTATAGTGTGAAGTGATATTTTGTGTTCATGTAAGTCACAAACGCTATATGGGTAGGAAATATGTTCTGAAATTGGTTTATAAAAGTTAATTGATGCCAATAAACCAGTATATTCATCTGCATTTTTTCCTTTGCCCTAGTACTCCCCTGAGGAGGGTCTGCTCCCAGTAAGTGACCAGGCCAGAACCTTGATCACCCACCCAAAAGAGTGGGTGTGTATATAGGTGTTCTCAGCGCTTATGCAGAAGAGGTATGTATAGGTATATTTGTCCTTCTCACCATGAATGCTGCCTTTGTATACAGAAGTATCATTATAGGGGTTTTGCCACCATTCACATTTGATGCTCCCATAGAATCGGCTGTAAATGCTCATTCAATGGCAATCCAACTGTTACAACAACCTCTCATCAAATATGCATAACTTATCTTGAGCTTTATTGCTCACAGAATAAAGGGTGTCTTATTTGCAAGCTTCCTAATGGCAACAAAATAAAGTTGGACGTCAAGCTTTCGAGACCACGTCTGTCTCTTCATCAGGCATGATATATCCAAGTATCGGAAGAAACACCTATACCCACACAACATAACATTATTATTTTATAGCGCCCTTAATTCCAAGGCGCTGTACATTCAAGGAGGGTTACATACATAACATATATTTTGAAGTATGATGGCAACAATGACTAATAATTGGTACAGAGGGAGATGGGGCCCTGCCCGCGAAGGCTTACAATCTAAAAGAGTAGAGACATGGAGGAGGGAATCTATTAAGAACTTTATGGGATATAGGACTCACATCTATCTTGATAAGAGGTTCCCATCGTCCTCCTTCTGCTGCAGTGAATGGAGGTGGCATTGAAGTCAACGGACAGATGTCTTCTCAAAATGTGAGGGCCCCATATGCTATAAAGGCTAAATATTGGATACCCCTTTGTTACTGTTTTGTCACGTTCTTGACATTCTTTATTTTCTTTCTTGCAACAGGTTTTTCTCAACCAGTTTATTTGTACATTGTCACTTTGCTAAGCAGGAAGCCCATGGCTACTTTTTTTCTTCTGTTTTATTTCTAAATGCGGCCAGGAAGGAATTTTGGGCAGGTTGAAGCCATGAAACGAGTGGTCAACCCACCCCTCACCAAGACTTCAAAAACATGAACTTTTCTTTTAAAGTCAATATTCAATGTAGATTGGGTAAATGACCAGATCTTCCAATGTGCAAAATGGCTCAACTCTGAGATGACCTCGGCCGTTCAATGATGAACCCATCGCACCATTTAAAGGGAAAGGACTTCTCCATTAACTTTTTGAAGTGTCGAAAAGTGGCACTAACCAACCAAGTATGAGGAGTTTCTACACCTATTGAACCTTTATTTTTGAACTTCCTGTTAGTCTTTTTTTTTTTTTTCCACTGCTGCACCAAAAGTGTTACTACAGCGGGTGATCTTTTTTTATGTATATTTTATTTGTTTGATTTATGAAATCTGAGGTTCACTCTATAGAATAACACCATTTGCCATGCTCTGATGACATGGCTTTCTGTTCCATATATGCATACCTTTTGTGTTGTATATGATGCAACAACTTTTTTTTTACGTCAAAATTTAAAATTTCTAAAGCTTTCAGATATTCTATGTAACCTTTTTAGTTTATGATAATAAAAAATAAAGGTGGAAAAAAAAAACATAAAAAAAAAAAAAAGAAAAAAAAAAAAGTTTGTTTGGCAACATGAAAAATTTTTTCAAACCTTGAATGCAAATGCCCTCGCATGATGCACTCCCATCATTTACTTTTTGCTTTTGTCAAACACTTTGTTACATTTAAAAATTTTAAAATTTATTATGTATAAATTTTGGAGCCTTTTGGGAAAACTTTAAATTTTTATAAAAAATTGCTTATTTATAAATTTAGCCCCTTTTAATTATTCATTTTTTTAATTTTTTTTTTATTGTTTTTTTAAATTGTTTTAAAGGGTTACCTTTTTTTGGTTTCCGTCAAAAGAAATGCCCCCCTTCCCCCCCTGGGTTTTGGCCCCATGTCACAAAGTTTTGGGCATCTAAGAGTCCCTCCCATGGCAAATATTTGTTTTCCCTTTCAACTTAAATTTTTCAAGATTGGTGCTCCATGTATGTCCATGGAAAAAAAGCTCAATCCAGCAATATAGTAAGGGCTAATGTGTATGAGACACTGTATGGATGTTCCACATATAGAGTCCCCTATGCAGGACACTTCATGACCTCTTTTTTTGTTTTTTAAAATACCGTAAAAGAAAGGGCTAAAAATCTGTTTTTGTGGCCTATCACAGCTCCCGCTTTAAAGCCTCCCCTACCTGTCTGAAACTAATGGAACCTAATGATGTTGACTCCTGATTTGAATGGTCGTCTTGTAGACCTCAAGCTCCTTACCTGTTCTTTTCACATTTACACCACATTGCTATACCATTTGTAAAAACATATTGCTAGTGTTTCACCATCAGATGGTTTTATAGCAAAAATGTGAACAATTCTAATTCACTATATATTGTTTGTGTGTCATTGCATGTCTAGACACTGGATTATTATTGTTTTTTGCAAAAAAAAGTAGGTTTTTTTGTTTAAAACTGTGTACCCATTACATTTTCTGTTTTTTTTGATGCTGTAAATTTAACAAACAAACTGCAAAAAAATTGAAAAATTGTCTGTGAATAAACCCGTTTTTCATGGCAATAACAATAAAAAGGGTTTCTCTGCTTGGGCCATAACTATAAGGGGCCTTTTCTGACTTTTTGTGATCACGCTGGAAGGGGGGTGCTGCATGCCCTTTTTCAGCCAAAAAAAAAAAAAACCCCATTCCCCCCGTCCCCTCCCAAAAATATGCTCAACTCCTACACAGTTTTTCTGGGAGTGGGCTTATTTTGGGAAGGCTTGATAGAAATAGAAATTTTCCCAATAAGGGATTTGGGTAATAATCGGGGGTTTATAAATCCCAAACCCTTCTTTTTACCCCAAGGCAACTAATACCCAATTGCTGCACCATTAAGATTATAGAAATAAGTTGTTTTCTATTTAATGACCTGAGCATTAACATTCTGATATTTAAATTTTGTGTTCGTGTGTATATATACAGCTCTGGAAAAAATTGAGACCACTGCAAAATTCAGTTTCTGATTTTTCTCTTCAGTAGTATGTATTTTTGGAAAAATGTACGTTGTTGTGTTATATAAACTATGACAACGTCTCTGAAATTCAAAGGGAAAACATTTTTAAAAAAATTTGGGAGTAAATGGGAAATCCTTTAAAAAAATAAAAAAACGCTGTCAGACCTCAAATGATGTAAAGAAAACAAGTTCATATTTATTTAGAAACAATAAAACTAATATTTTAAGTCAGGAAGAGTTCAGAAATCAGTATTTAGTGGAATAGCCATGATTTTTTCATTCAAATTCATTTTGGCCTATTCCTATCACCCTTTTTGCCATCCAACTTGTCCTATTGCAAGAGGATTGTGAAGACCACAGCAGATTTGGTTCATGTGATCACCTAATCAGAAGCATATTAAGTAGAATGAGGTGGAATGGAAAAAAAAAAAAAAAAATATATATATATATATATATATATATTTCACCTCATTCTTCTAATATATTACACACAGCGCTGGAAAAAAAATAAGAAAATATATATATATATATATATATATATATATATATATATATTCAATAAGTTTACCTACACTATATAAAAAGACACATATGCATCTTTTTCTCACTATCTGACATGAAATGGCAATAAACCTTGCCTGCTTTAGGTGACTTAGGAACCAACATTATTTATATTTGCCAAATGCCAGAATGAGAGAGAGGTTTTTTTAAGTCATTTTTATTACTTTTTGCAAAGTCAAGTTTACATCCATTTCATTAGTATTGGGTAGCATTGCCCTTAAACTGTATGACTTGGATCAAACATTTGGCTATCCTTCGACAAGCTTCTCACAATAGTTGGTAGGAATCTTGGCCCATTCCTCCTGACAGAACTGGTGTAACTGAGGCCATGTTTGTAGGTCACCTTGCTCACACCTGCCTTTTCAGCTTTGCCCATAACTTTTCAATAGGATTGAGATCAGGGCTTTGTGATGGCCACTCCAAAACATTGACCTGGTTATTCTTAAGCCACTATGTAACCAGTTTGGCAGTATGCTTTGGGTCATTGTCCATTTGGAAGACACAGCTTTAACTTCGTGGCTGATGATTTGAGACATTGCTTCAGTATTGCCACATAATCGTCTTTCCTCATGATGCCATCTATTGTGCGAAGTGCACCAGTCTCCCCTGCAGCAAAACAACCCTACAACATGATGCTGCCACCCCTGTGTTTCACAGTTGGGTTGGTGTTCTTAGGATTCCACGCTTTTCCCTTTTTCCTCCAAACATAACCAAAATGACCAAACAGTTCAATTTTAGTCTTGTCAGACCACAGGACATGTCTCCAAAAAAGTAGGTCTTTGTTCCTGTGTGCATTGCAAACATTAATCTGGCTTTTAGATTTCTTTTGGAGTAATGGCTTCTTCCTGGCAGATGCGGATGCTGGTATAGTACTTGTTTTACTGTGGATAATGACCCAATCTTACCAGCTTCTGCCAGTATCTTCACAAGGTCGTTTACTTTTGTTCTTGAGTTGATATGCACAGGTCGGACCAAAGTACGTTCATCTCTGAGCCACAGAACCGGTCTCCTTCCTGACCTGAGCGGTATGATGGCTGAACATTCCCATCTTGTTTGTACTTATGTATAATTGTTTATACAGATGAATGAGGCACCTTCAGGTATCTGGAAATTGCACCCAAGGATGATCCAGACTTGAGCCACAATTTTCTTCCTGATATCTTGGCTGATTCCTTTAGACTTTCCGATGATGTTACACACAGAAGCAGTGTTGCTGGTAAATACATCCGGAGGAGTGTCTCTAACGCTGCTGTTGCCAATAAACCTATCAGAAGCTTCCAAAGACATATCATCATATGGGCTGTTCCAAAATTGTTTAGAAGCAAAGTAATCCTAGTGTATGTAAACTTTTGACTTTGCTGAAAGTAATAAAGATGCCTTAATCTCTCCCGCTCTCCCCCTCCCTCTCATTTTGATAATCCTAATTGACCTAAAACAGGTCAGGTTTATTCTGATTTCATGTCAGATAGTGAGAAAAACATGCAGATGTGTCTTTTTATATAGTGTATGTAGATATTCATAAGATACAGCCAGTATCCAATATATTCTACCAGCCAGATTTCCAGTGGCCCAAGTCAGTGGGTGTGCCACTCACCAGAAGCCGACTGTTCCAGTAATGATCAAGCAGAACGCAATCACTTTGCCCAATCATAGAGATACCTGCCCATCTTGATCATTGGTGTTGAGACTCAACAAATTAACAGCCAGAGCAGTGCTGGAGCCATGAGAGGTGAGTAACCACTGAAATCCAGCTATAGAACATTAAGCCTTGTACCAGGGATCTTTACATTCATGCCTTCAGTGCTGAAGCCCTCCAAAGATCCTTACATTAATCAGTTTATTATCCTAGAACACTAGAGATGCTTCCTTTAACCCTTTCACTGCCCTAGACTGAGGTTTGCAGCATTAACCCTTCCACTGCTGTTGAGTGATCCATACTTCAACCCCCTCACTGCTCTAGACCACTAAAATGCGCATTATGGTGTGTTTTATATCCAGGAGAGTGTGTGAGATTAGGCGTCCAGTTTTTTCCCCCCCTCCTTATGTTGTGTAAATTACGTATGCTGGTGGGGGGGCTAATAAAGGAAAATGTTGTGCATTTGAGATGCTATTTTAGCACCCCCAGGGGAGTCGCATACAGCTGATGGATCTATGCCGGCACCTGGGCCATTGCAGTGCCCGGATGCTGGCGGTGACTCGAGTATAAACCGAGGACCGCTTTTTCAGCACAAAAAACATGCATATACTCGAGTATATACAGTAAACTGTTCATTAAGGTGTTTCAAGTAAGTTATCTATTAGGCTATGTTCACACGGCATAATGGCGGGGCGCAATTACGCCGTGTGTTCGGGAGCTCGCGCCAATAGGTGCGAGCTCCCGTGGGGTGCAGTGGCCGGCAGCCCGCCGGCCCTATAGACTGTCATTACTAGCTGCCTGTATTCGCCGCTAGTAATTGACATGTCACTTAATCCATACGTTCTCTATGAGAACTGTGGATTACCGTAATGACTGGGATGTATCTCGCCACGTATTAAGCGCAGTATGGCGCGAGATACGTCCCAGTTTAAGCGGTGTGAACATAGCCTTAGGGTGTGTTCACATGATGTACTGCGGCACGTATAGTATGCGCCGCAGTACATCGAGTGTTTCGGGAGCTCACGCTAATACGTGCGTACTCCTGCGGCGTGGGGGGCTGGTCCCATTGACATGCATTACTCTCACCGTGTATTCGCTGTGAATAATTGACAGGCGTAATCCATACTTCTCTATAAGAACTATGGATTCTGGCTGAAATTATGCCGTGTGAACATACCCTTACTATGTCTGTAGTCTTGTGGATTACAAACACACTGATTTATTGCTCACTTTCCAAACAGTTTAGGTAAGTGACAGAAGATTGCTGCTAATAAAGGTAGTTTAATTGCAGTCCGTCAATGCCACACAAAAACTGCATGTGAAAGCACCCTAATATGCTCTAATGGCCACATGTATGAACCTGTTTAGGTCTAAAACTCACTTTTTTGCCCATAGGTTACTATGGGAAAAAGAGTGCGTTTTAGACCTAAACAGTTTCATACATGTGGCCCTAAGAGTTAGACTAGACAGTTTCAGCATATGCCAGATTTAATAAATTTGTCACACTTTAAGACTGTCTAGTCCAGGGGTGTCAAACTGGCGGCCCTCCAGCTGTTGGGAAACTACAACTCCCATCATGCCCACTGTTATAGATTATACAAATGCATCATGGGAGTTGTAGTTTCCCAACAGCTGGAGGGCCGGCAGTTTGACACCTGTGGTCTAGTCTGTTTCCACCATTTATTATGTGGATTGTTCTGTATCATTCATTTCTTCAGTTTTTTTGGTGCACTGTGAAGCCATGCCCCTTTTTTTTGACCAACCTATCAAAGTATCTTTAAAAAATAATTAAATTTGGTATAAGGCATGAATGTGAAGATTTAGCTGCACATATACCCAGAACTCTTCTGCAATTGCCATCCCCATCTCTCACATTAAAGGGGTTTTACTATGATGCAAAATACCCTGCACTGGTCACTCAAGGCTAGCTGAGGAGGGTGGTGCTCGTGGCCATCCTCTCCATTCACTTCTATTGGAGCTCCCGCATATAGCTGAGTGTGTTCGCTATAGTCGTGGTACAAATCCCTTAAAGGCTAGGCCAATGTAACCTAAGTAGTGCTAGATCACAAGAGTATAGTGAGTCCTCAGAGCCAGAACTTGACCGTTTTGTTCACCCAGATGCCTGTTCTCAAGCGATGTCATGTAACACTCTGTAGTGATCCTGTGTCATTTAGTCCACCTCCTGCATACACACTGGAGCGGATGTACCTGCCCCGTCACGTGATGCTCTCTAGCGGGTCTGCATTCCTAAGGTCAGCACATGCTCATGAGAACGGATGACATATCTGGGCACAAGCTGTGCTCCCCTCTCTTCCTCTTCTTTGGTATGAACAGGAGCTAAATGTAGTAACAAAGTTAAAAATAAGTCTAAATCCCCACAGCATCGGACAAAAAACGGCCGAAGGTCGATACAGTCAATTGTATGGGCCCGTACAATTGATAGTATGGGAAGACGACGGAAAAACTCAAATCACCGGTTTATTATACAACTTGTTGTATAATATGTCGGCGCCAGAAGATGAGCAGAGAAAAAAAATCCTGTGGAGACTACAGGTCATATTTTCTATTTAAAGAGAACCTGTCACATAGGTTATGCCCCCTTGCTGAGGACAGCACAAGCTAGTGTCAGATCTGCTGTTTCCAGCACTGTGTCCCTTATTCTGTAAGACGCTGGAGTTTTAGAGCATTTAATGCTCAAATCTTATTCATGAGTAGGTGTTAGCCCCGCCCACCAAAGGGTAGCCCTGCCCACCTGGCAGTTATTCACATGTTCCTACCTATTCAAAGTAATTTTCAGTTTTCGGTTTATCAGTTGAGGTAGGCGGGGCTAGCCTCAGGTGGGCGGGGTTTGAAAAACGTACTCTTTTTTTTACTTAAAACTGTAGATTTGAGCATTAAATACTCGAAAACTACAGCATCTTACAGAATAAGGGACCCAGCGCTGGAAACAGCATGTCTGTCACTAGCTTGTGCTGTCCTCAGCAAGGGGGGCAAAAACTATGTGACAGGTTCTCTTTAAGTCTAAGGGTATGTTCACACGGCATAATAATAGTAATTGACATGTCACTTCTCTCCCCGCTCGGCGTATTGTGCGAGCAGGGAGAGGAGGCGTAATCCATAGTTCTCTATGAGAGCTGTGGATTACCGTAATGACTGGGACGTATCTCACCCCGTATTGAGCGCAGTACGCCGCGAAATACGTCCCAATGTAAGCCGTGTGAACATAGTCTGAGGGCTGCCTGAACGATCGTACTTTCGGTGGTTGTAGATACGATCGTTTTTCTGTGCAGTGGAGACACAGCCTAATAAGAGAGAAGGGGGTTATAGAATATGAAATCTTTAGCACATTTTGTTCCTACTTAGTCAGTGTAGCAAACCTACATTAGATCTCTCGTTTAAAGACTATAAATTGTCTACAGTATATCTGACAATCAAAGATCAGGTGAGGAAAAAAATATGTAAAAGTGTATTTATATTTGTTTGTATATGTATACGATATACAGTATATGTATATTTCTGTATAGAAATAGACACTAAACATATTTACTCTCCTCAACAAAGAAGAAATAAAAAAACTCTCTCATACAAACCAGAGTGTTTTTCCAAAATGAAGAGCCATCTATTGATAGACAACAGTTTGGGGGTTCTTGCTCCTCATCAGTACAGAGCAAGGAGCTTGTTGAGGGATTACTGATTGGTTCCCTCCCCCACCCTCCTCCGGAGCTGCACCCTACATATTGGCAACCAGTGCCAAGCTCTGCACAATAATCCTTAAGTGATATCTGCAGATTAGTTGATTCTATCTTTTGGAAGAGGCTCTGGTTTAATTACTATAAAGCTGCTTTCCCACTGCAAAGACAAATACCGGTCGGATTTTCTGCCCGGTATTTTGTCTTTTTTTGGCATGTAGTGGGACGGCTTTTGTCCACGGTTGGTGGATTCAAGCGGTCCCCCTTCGCACCCACATGTTCATGTTCTGCCCTCAAACCAAGTTTTTAGGAATGCCGGCAGCGTCAAAAAAATATGTGCATTGTGGACTGCTGCACAAATTTTCTATTTAAAGAGAACCTGTCACATAGGTTATGCCCCCTTGCTGAGGGCAGAACAAGCTAGTGACCAGACCTGCTGTTTCCAGCGCTGTGTCCCTTATTCTGTAGATGCTGGAGTTTTCGTGTATTTAATGCTCAAATCTTCAGTTTTCAGCCAGAAGAGTCATTCGAAGAGTCCTTCAAAGAGTCAGTTTTTTTCAAACCCGGCCAATCGGAGGCTAGCCCCACCCACCTCTACTGATAAGCCTATTACTTTGAATAGGTAGAAACATGTGAATAACTGTCAGTGGGTGGGGCTAGCCTTTGGTGGGCGGGGCTAACAACTGCTCATGAATAAGATTTGAGCTTTAAATGCTCTAAAACTACAGCATCTTTCAGAATAAGGGACACAGCGCTGGAAACAGCAGGTCTCACACTAGCTTGTGCTGCCCTCAGCAAGGGGGACATAATCTATGTGACAGGTTCTCTTTAAGTTAATGAAAAAGTTGACAGTTGGTTTATAGACGTTTTTCAAATCCAAAAACCCTCTGTAAAACCGACTGAAAACTCTTGCTGTGGGGCCGGGCCCGTGCAGTTTTGTAAGTTCCTTTTTTTACTATTTGCTATGACCCATTTCATGGAAATAAGGCTTCACTCCACTGGTCTCTTTAGTGAGAATTACCAGCCCCCCCCCCCCTCCCCAGCTAAATATACACTGATAGATATCCTCATGTCAACTTCAAACTTCTGCTTTAGTTTCTTTGAAAAACACATGCCGGATTTGCCATAGGCAAATCCTGAATGTGTGAAGTTACCTCTGGAAAATTCACATGCAGATGGTTTGACGAAGAACTTTGTGTGACTGAAAATTACATCTGTTCATCTAATTGGGGTTGTATTTTGTGATGCATTGAGCACAGAAATATGAGAGCAGAGGCATTGCTTGGCTATGAGTAAATGAAGGTTGTAGAAGCTGGAGCTTCTCCTTATCCATAGTATTACAGTTATATCTACTCACCTGCCCAAATATTAAAACCCCATGTAAGGTGAATAACATTGATTATTTGGTGACAGCTGAAGCAATATCTTTGGCAGTTAAATACTCAGTCTTCCAGCACATCAACTTTATGAACTATCATATTGACAAGGGCTATATGGTGCAAGCTACAATGCCTTGTGAAATTATTCAGCCACCTTGAACTTTTCAACCTTTGCCACATTTCAGGCTTCTAACATAAAGATATAAAATGTTAATTTTTTGTGAAGAATCAACAAGTGGGACACAATTGTGAAGTAAAACCAAATTTATTGGATATTTTGAACTTTTGAAAAAATAAAAAACTGAAAAGTGGGGCGAGCAATATTATTCGGCCCCTTTACTTTCAGTGCAGCAAACTCACTCCAGAAGTTCAGTGAGGATCTCTGAATGATCCAATATTGTCCTAAATGACTGATAATGGTAAATATAATCCACCTGTATGTAATCAAGTCTCCATATAAATGCACCTGCTCTGTGATAGGCTCAGGATTCTTTTTAAAGCGCAGAGAGCATCATGAAGACCAAGGAACACACCAGGCAGGTCCGTGATACTGTTGTGGAAAAGTTTAAAGCTGGATTTGGAGACAAAAAGATTCCCCAAACTATAGCACTGGAGTACTGTGCAAGCGATCATATTGAAATGGAAGGAGTATCAGATCACTGCAAATCGACAAAGGCCCAGCCGTCCCTCTAAACTTACATCTCAAACAAGGAGAAGACTGATCAGAGATGCAGCCAAGAGGCCCATGATCACTCTGTATGAACTGCAGAGATCTACAGCTGAGGTGGGAGAGTCTGTCCATAGGACAACAATCAGTCATACACTGCACAAATCTGGCCTTTATGGAAGAGTGGCAAGAAGAAGCCATTTCTCAAATATATCCCATAAAAAGTCTTGTTTAAAGTTTGCCACAAGCCGCCTGGGAGACACCAAACATGTGGAAGAAGGGGCCGCCTGGGAGACACCAAACATGTGGAAGAAGGGGCTCTGCTCAGGCGAAACCAAAATCCAACTTTTTGGCCACAATGCAAAATGATATATTTGGCGTAAAAGCAACACAGCTCATCACCCTGGACACACCATCCCCACTGTCTAACATGGTGGGGGCAGCATCAGGGTTTGGGCTCTTCTTCAGCAGGGACAGGGAAGATGGTTAAAATTGATGGGAAAATGGATGGAGCCAAATACAGGACCATTCTGGAAGAAAACCTGTTGGAGTCTGCAAAAGACCTGAGACTGGGACGGAGATTTATCTTCAAACAAGATAATGATCACCAACATAAAGCAAAATCTACAATGGAAGGTTCACAAATAAACGTATCCAGGTGTTAGAACGGCCAAGTCACAGCCCAGACCTGAATCCAATGGAGAATCTGTGGAAAGAGCTGAAAACTGCTGTTCACAAACGCTCTCCATCCAACCTCACTGAGCTCCAGCTGCTCACAAACGCTCTCCATCCAACCTCACTGAGCTCCAGCTGTTCACAAACGCTCTCCATCCAACCTCACTGAGCTCCAGCTGTTCACAAATGCTCTCCATCCAACCTCCCTGAGCTCCAGCTGTTCACAAACGCTCTCCATCCAACCTCCCTGAGCTCCAGCTGCTCACAAACGCTCTCCATCCAACCTCACTGAGCTCCAGCTGTTCACAAACGCTCTCCATCCACCCTCACTGAGCTCCAGCTGTGCACCAAGGAAGAATGGGCAAGAATTTCAGTCTCTCGATGTGCAAAACTGATAGAGACATCCCCCAAGCGTCTTGCAGCTGTACTCGAAGCACAATGCGGCACTACAAAGTATTAACTTAAGGGGGCCGGATAATTTTTCACGCCCCACTTTTCAGTTTTTTTATTTTTTGCAAAAGTTTAAAATTTCCAATAAATTTCGTTCCACTTCACAATTGTGTCCCACTTGTTGTTGATTCTTCAAAAAAAAAAATTTTTTTTATATATTTAGGTTTGAAGCCTGAAATGTAGCAAAAGGTTGAAAAGTGGAAGGGGGACGAATACTTTCGCAAGGCACTGTATATGGTGCAAGATAGATGAGTGGGTTAGCTTTTCTCCATGAAGGCAGATCTTGTGGGGATATTCCGAGTATAATGCGGTTACTAACAATTAATAGTAATCTGAGGAAGGACAACAAGTCAATCTATGACACAGTCATGAATGCCCAAGACTCGCTGATATTCATGGGGAGTGAAGGCTAGCCTGTTTGGTCTGATCCTACAGAAGAGTTAGTGTAGCACAAATTGTTGAAAAAGTTCCTGCTGTCTCTGAAAGAAAATTGTCATAACACAGAGCACCATATGCACAATCTGCCGTTTGTATACACTACTAGAGTAGCAGGTCCAGGGTGAATACCGCTGTGACAGATGTGAGCATGTTGGTCTTCTAGAAGCTCGCATTATAGCTCTGGAGGAGCAGACTGTAGCACTGAGGGCGACTGACAATTATGAGAGGAGCTTGCTTCTCACTGAGCAAGTAGCTAATGGGCTAAATATTGGAGGTGGAATAGTAGATGAACAGGAGGAGCCGTGTAGCTGGGTTAATGAAGTTAGGGGGAGTTCTAGGGGAACCAGAAAAAGAAAGGCTACTTCTGCTCCTGAGCTCCCTAGCAAAATTGTCAAGTTGGGTGATAATGTTGGGGCATCAGTTTCAGAAATGGTAACCCTACTGGATACTCCTCTTCCTTGCAGCCAGAAGAAAAGCCCAACTAGTAGTAGGGGGGATGGGAATACAGGTAGGAAAAGACAATTAGTAGTTATAGGTGATTCTATAATCAGGAAGACGGATAGAATAATTTGTCGCCAGGACCGCCTCAACCGAATGGTTTGCTGTCTCCCTGGGGCCAGGGTTCGGCATGTGGTGGATCGGGTAGATAAATTACTGGGAGGGGCTGACGATGACCCAGGGCCATGTTGGGACCAATGACAGAATACACGGTAGGTGGATGACCCTAAAGAATAATTTGAAAGAACTAGTCTCCAAGCTGAAGGGAAGAACCTTCAAGGTTGTGTTCTCCAGAATGCTGCCTGTGCCATGCGCTACTCAGGAAAGACAGCAGGAGCTGAAGGAGTTAAATACATGGCTGAAGTCTTGGTGTAGGATAGAGGGGTTTGGGTTCTTAGAGCACTGGGCTGAGTTTTTATTGGGGTAAAATCTGTTTTCTACAGATAAATTGCACCTGAATGGAAGCGGGTCTGCTGTGCTGGGGGAAAGAATTCTAGAAAGGGTGCGGGAGTATTTAAACTAGGGATGAGGAGGAAGGACAATCTAGGTGATACAGGGGTAGATAGGTTAGAGAGTGGGCAGACTGTATCGGCGGGTGGAGAAGTTGACTGTGGGGTGTGGACTAGCACAGTGCATAAGGAGATCCATGTGTTACAAACCAGCACTGAAGATATAGGTGCCCACAATATCTCAAGTAATCCCATGCCATCTACTGTGTAAAACTGGAGGGTAATTTAAAGTGTCTGTTCACAAATGCCAGAAGTCTAGCAAGCAAAAGGGAGAGCTTGAGGTGCTAGTTCTAGAGGAACAGATTGATGTAGTTGGGCTGTCAACATTCAGGGTTTTACTCAGGGGCGTAACTAGAGAAGCCTGGGCCCCAAAGCAAACTTTTGGATGGTGCCCCCCACCTCCCCGACCATGAACATTTACCGCGACCTCTTAAATCATGTGGTTACTATACAATACAAGGAGTGATTACCTCACCATAGATATCACTATCGTACTGCTGCCAAACGAATCCCACCATTATTCGCAACATTACCAGTAATGCTACTACATAAGGACCAGATTATACCACAAGAACACTACCACAAATTATCACCACAAAGTGAATGAATAATACCCCTACACTATTACTGAATAAAGAGGCCTAGGTAGGTTAGTCAGGACTAAGTAGTTTTTTTCGTATTATTAGAGTCATAACTTATTTTTCTGCTAATGGCGCTGTGGGAGGGCATTTCATATCTGTTATAAATTGATGATATTCTTTAGTATCCTTATGAGGCACATACAAAATGTAATAAAAAGTGATCAAAAAGTTTTATGAGGTAGGATGACCAAAAAAAATGCAGTTATGGCCCTGATATTTAATATATTTTTATTTTTTGCAGTATCTACAATATGGATTTAATAACTTGTTAATGTTATAGATTGCAGCGTTGCAAATGTAGCAAAACCTATTCAGTCTCATTTCTGAAAATGGTCCATTAACAAAACTGTTCTGGTTGCCCATAGCAACCAATCAGAGCTTAACTTTCATTTCTTTTACTGCTGTGGAAAATAAAAGCTGATCTCTGATTGGTTGCTATGGGCAACCACGACAGTTTTGTTAATGGACCATTTTCAGAAATGAGGCCAAAATTGTGTGTATGTTTTCACATCTGTGTCGGAGATTCTGAACAGATCCTCAGGCATAGATGTGAACCGAGCCTAAATGCTGCAGTAATAGGTACATTGCTCATATAAGTAGAGCAGTTTGTCTCTGGACACTTCTGCGGCGGCTCGCTCTTGTCACCACTGAATCTCAGGGGTGAAGGGGTGAGTGTAGGGCACAGAAGGTCAGCACATCCCCTCCCTTCTGGAGTTCATAAAATAAATGTTACAATACCCACCCGCACTCCTCCCACCTCCCGCACATTTGCCCTGCCCAGAAGTCTTGTACCTGGGATAGTGAGCACAAGAGCAGTACGCACTTTTCTGCAAGCTGGGGGATGTATTCATCTCCCTCTCTCCCTGTCTGTCCACAGTTCTTCTTTCAGTGTCTCTGCCGGACGTACTGAGCAGGAGCTGTGACAATTGTTAATTGCCGCAAACTGCAGCTCCCCTGCCCTCTCTGTGCCCTGCTCTGTCCGGAATCCTTAGTGTTTGTGAGTAAGGGTGATGACTGGCAGCACCTTATCACAGGGCCCGCCGGCAGTGAACATTAGTTACATTCATTGCTGGCAGGGCCCAGGGACAAAACTACCCGGCTAGCAGACAAAGTTGCAGGTGCTATGGGCCCCACTAAGGAGGCGGGCCCCGTAGCAGCTGCTACGTCTGCTACCCCGGTAGTTCTGCCCCTGGTTTTACTCTAATTAGGAAGGACAGAGCATGTATGTAAGGAGGGATATGAAAGTAAGTGTGAAAGAAGCAATAGCGGGTGAAGAGGTGGAAACCTTGTAGGTGGAAATACAGGAAATATTTTTGGTGTCATCTATAGACCCCGAACATCACTGAGGGGATAGTGGGTCAGCAGTATAAACAAATGGAGCGGACAGCACAGGCAGGTTCAGTGGTGATAATGGGCAACTTTACCCAGAAATTGACAGGGTCACGGTTCTGCTTCAACTGCAAAGGGGAGGAAGTTCCTCAATCTGTTAGAGTATAACTTTATGGGGCAGTTTGTGGAGGATCCCACTAGAAGTGATGCTCTGTTGGATCTGGTCATTTCTAACAAAGCAGAACTTATCGGAGCGGTCACGGTTTCTGAAAATCTTGGTAACAGCGACCACAAAATAATTCATTTTAGAGATTGAACACAGACTTGATGAGGGTTCAGTGTGGAGGCTGCACTGTTTACTGACTCTGTGCTGGATTTAACTGTGCTGGATACAGAGTATTAGTTCCCCCCTCATGTAGATAGAGGCTAGAGATCTGTAGATGATCTCCTTCTCAGTGCCTTATACTGATCCTGCTATCTACAGGGCATCATCCCCCCTCTTTATATATTTGGGCTAGTGATCGGTATATGACCTGTATCTCAGGATTGTATGCTGACCCTGCTGTGTTTGTGAGATGTGTAAATGCCTTAGTAATCTTTATTTAGGAAAGTAGTGTGTGTACTATAGAGATTTAGGTATAGTAATAATAGGAAGGCTAGATTCAGTAGGCTATAGGTTAATATTAAGGTTTCTTTCCCTAGTTGTAGTCTGCGTGGTAACAGTGGTGTCATAACTCTCAGCCAATAAGGAGCTGAGTCTCTGTGAAGCAGACAGGGCGGTTAGCTGCCAGCAGCGGGGGATTTGAATATATAGTGAGACATGTAGTAAATCTGAGAGAAGTCTGCCTGAGATTGCCAGAGAGAGGGCAGGGAGTATCCTCATCATCCCGGCTGGGAATGAGAGGGGGCAGATTCGCATGGAAGGGCAAGAAGCAAGCCTGAGAGGAAAGAACTTGTAAATAGTTATCTGTTTCATCAAGCAAGCCGGGAGGGAGCCGGGCAGACTTCACCTCTGGCTGGAGCGCATTAGAGAAGGGGCAAGAGGCCTCAGACGCAGCTGGACGGATGTGGTAGCCCCCCTGAGCTGAGTGGAAGAGCCACTGAGGAACAGTCAGGGTAGAGCAGGAGGTGGCATAGAGAAGGGCCCCTCGGCTACTGCTGGATGTGTGCGTGCTACTGGAGCGGTCTGTAACTCAATGTGAGCGACTGGATGGTGCTGCAAGTGTCGTTGCTGGAGGAAGACAAGAAGTAAAGCCTCAGTTCTCCCGGTCCGCTGTTGTCTTGTCTTGTTATTTACATGCCGGTACACCTCATCATAGTGGGTCCCACATCGCCTCTCCCCGCAATTCCAAAAGAACCTAAAAGAGTGGCCACCCATACCCATTCTTACATGTTCAGGGCATTATTTTCTCTCTTACTATATGTGGTTCAATGATTAGTATATGACCTCTATCTGAGGACTGGTGGCAAGGAAAAAGGTGCTTCTGAGCTGGTGGTGGTAGCGACTGGTGGTAAGGAAAATGGTGCCTCCGAGCCAGTGGTGGTTGTGGCTGTGGGGAAAGAAAAAACGTGCATCAGAGGGGGCTGGAGATAAATAAAAAAGGTGCCTCAGAGCAGGTGGTGGTAGTTACGGTGGGTAAGAAAAAAGGTCCCTTTGAGACGGTGGTGGTAGCAGCTGAGGGTAAAGAAAAGGTGCCTCTGAGCTGGGGGTGGTAGCAGCTGGGGGTAAGAAAAATGGTGCCTCCGAGCCGGTGGTGGTAGTGGCTAGTGGTGAGGAAAATGGTGCCTCCGAGCCGGTGGTGGTAGTGGCTGGTGGTGAGGAAAATGGTGCCTCCGAGCCGGTGGTGGTAGTGGCTGGTAGTGAGGAAAATGGTGCCTCCGAGTCGGTGGTGGTAGTGGCTGGTGGTGAGGAAATTGGTGACTCAGAGCCGTGGTGGTAGTGGCTGGTGATAAGGAAAACGGTGCCGCCGAACTGGTGGTGGTAGGGACTGGGGATAAATAAAAAAGTGCGTCAGAGCCAGTGGTGGTAGCGGCCGGGGTAAGGAAAATGTTGCCTCTGAGCCGGTTGTGTTAGCAGCTGGTGGTAAGGAAAGAAAAAAAGAAATCTTTTATCTCCAAGGACCTCCTTCCTCTTTGGGTGAGAAAGGTATGGATGGTCTACATGAGGCTTATAGGTTTTAGCATGTCACTGTTATAATCATCAAATATATAGTTAATGGGGTTCAGTACATGGTCAGGGTTCTGGGTGGTTTAGACCACTTTTTACGGCTGCATCTTGCTCTGTAGGATATGTGAGTTACATTCTCTGCATCTATGTCCCTTCAGTATCTTATATTGTATGTGCATTCTGATTCCCTAGTTGTATGCAGTCCTTTAATTTTCCCCATCTGCAGCTCATTATTACACTATATATACTGCAGTATGGCCCAGGACTGACTGTGATTTACTTTGAGATGGAATTTTTTCCAATGTAGATTTCTGGAATTTAATTCTTGTACACAGTGAAGGCTTGAACCGCCTACATGGTGCGGGATCCTTTCTGTACCCACATAACTAGTTGCAATGAGCAGTTTTTTAGGGGACGTGTCTAGGGGGAAAGTTTGAGGACCCTTCTAGTTTTATACTCTCGACCTCAAATTTTCTACTTATTAAAGGGGTTTTGCCACGAAGTAAAATTGACGTGGGAAGCTTGCAAATGAAATACCAAACATTTTCACCATTCATTATTATTAAAAATTCTGTACCGTTTTAGTTTTAGCTGCTTCTTTAGTGATCCATTGTTTACAGCTCGTCTCCAGGGGATACGACCAGGGCTGAGAGCTCCTCAGTCCTGGTCGCACATGCTCAGACATCACCTCTCCTCTCAGGCAGCTACTGAGTGTTCAAACCCCAGGTGCTGTCATTCTACTCCCGTCCTCTGTCCTCCTTAGTAATTAGTCAAACAGTGCAAATAAATAAAAAAGAAACCTCAATCAGGTCTGTGCATTGATAAAAAGCAAAAAATCACAGGTTTGGTTCCTGCAGGGATTTGAACCTGGGACCCTTGTGCCTGGAGGCAAAAACTTTACCTCTCAGCTACTCACAATGCTTTACATAAACAGACCTTTCTTTGACTACAGAGAGGAAAGGCCTGGTGATGTCAGCCTGCTGGGTCACATAATATGCAAAATCCCTTTAAGTTAGATATTGTTCAGAGTTATATATAGATATTTACTAATTTGTTTGTTTTAACATTTTGACATTATTTGCATTAAATTGTTAAAAAAAAGTGAGTTATGGGTCTTTGAAGTTGCTTAAAATTTTGCCAATGACCAGCTTAAATATTGCTTCCTGGTGGATGGTTGTGCTTCAAGGGTATGGTCCATGGTTTTCTTTAAGCTCATATTTATATAAAATTCTCCCTCTACCCCCTTTTTTGGGGATATGTCAATCATTCCTGCAAAAAGAATTTAATCCTCCAAGTTGGTGACTATGACAAAAAAAAAGTATGGTAGGCATAATTCTTTGATGCAATGTGTAGCTTCAAGGATCCATTTGGCTGACAAGTAATTGTGGTAAACATGTTGACTTAATTCTGATCATGTTCATACCCTAACACACACAGACACTTGTTTCAGCTGTACTGCCCTGTTGCCAACTGGAAGAACGGGTAACATCAAGGTGATGCTGGCATTTAACTGTGAGGATGATTTCCACCTACAGAATGGCACCCTGACTGACTGTGCCAGCATTGGTGTTCTTCATTCAATAGAATCCCAGTACAAAAATGCAATGTTTCGATCCAAGTAGTGAGGTTTTTTTTAAGCATGGTCATCTTGGAGGTGTGTTTGGGGTCGTTACCATGTTGGCATACTGACCTGCAGCCCAGTTTCCAAAGGGAGGGGATCATACTTTGCTTCAGTATGTCACAGTACATGTTGGCATTCATGGTTCCCTCAATGAGCTGTAGCTTCCCACAGCCGACAGCACTCATGTAGCCCCGAACCATGACTCTCCCACCATTATGCTTGACTGTAGACAAGACACACTTATCTGTGTACTCCTCACCTTGTTGCCGCTACACACGCTTGACACCATCTGAACCAAATAACTTTAGCTTCATCTCATCAGACCACAGGACATGATCTATGCAGGGCCGGGACGACGGGTAGGCAGAGGTAGGTGATCGCCTAGGGCGCCTACCTATGTCTGTCTCTAAGGGGCACAGGCAGAGGCCCCCGAACCTCGCCGGCCTCCAGGCCGCTGCCGTGGGCCTGGAGCCCCGGTGGTCTCTTTAGCTGTATGTGCTGAGGGCTTCTGCGGAGCAGAGAGCGAGTGCTCCCTGCTCCGCTGACAGTGTTGGACTGGCTCACCAGAGGATCGCTGGATCCTCCGCTACACCATGGGTCCGACACAGCTGGGCCGCCGGGTCCTCATAGCGCTGAGGACCCGTCGCGGCCTCGTGCAGCTCAGCTGGGCAGTGTCGTGATGAAGTGAGGTCATCGCAACGCTGACACACCTCAGACGCCCGTCAAAGGCTGTGGGCCCGAGGAGCGGCCGGAGCTGGAGGCGTGGCCTGAAGAGGAGCGCCCCTATATACCGGCCTGTGTGCCTCCTAGATCTATATATACTGCCTCTGTGCCCCTATATACCGGCCTGTGTGCCCCCTAGATCTATATATACTGCCTCTGTGCCCCTATATACCGGCCTGTGTGCCACCTAGATCCATATATACTGCCTCTGTGCCCCTATATACCAGCCTGTGTGCCCCCTATATCTATATATACTGCCTCTGTGCCCCTATATACCTGCCTGTGTGCCCCCTATATCTATATATACTGCCTCTGTGCCCCTATATACCAGCCTGTGTGCCCCCTATATCTATATATACTGCCTCTGTGCCCCTATATACCGGCCTGTGTGCACCCTAGATCTATATATACTGCCTCTGTGCCCCTAGATCTATATATACTGCCTCTGTGCCCCTATATACCGGCCTGTGTGCCCCCTAGATCTATATATACTGCCTCTGTGCCCCTATATACCGGCCTGTGTGCCCCCTATATCTATATATACCTGCCTGTGTGCCCCTATATCGTTGCGTGTGGACGCTCCTCTTGTCAGCTCTGTTGCTGGATTCTATATGTTCAAGATTTAAGCTGAAATGCAGCTAAGTATTGCCTCTATCTTTTGCTGTTTACGACGATGAAAGACTGTATTTGGACTGTGTAGTCTATAGATATACGGCATACGTTATGAAGATATAAGCAAAAATGAAATGATTGCATGTTTAAACAAAGCCTTGAGTACGTTTTTTCATGAGTTAATGGGGAAATAAGGAGGTTCCCTGATTGAGGCTGCACCTGGACAATACGGAAAAGCTATATATAAGCTGAATTGTGGCATACTATTGCAATTTTGAAGCAGCACTAATATGTCGATATTTAAATGGCAATCTCTGGATATGACAAATGCGCACATGCACTCAACTTCTTTTGTCAACCATGGCGAGACCTGTTCTGAGTAGAATCTTGTTAAACTGCTGTATGGTCTTGACCACCATGCTGCAGCTCAGTGTCAGGGTGTTGGCAATCTTCTTATAGCCTAGGTCTTTATGTTGAACAACATTTTTTTTCAGATCCTCAGAGAGTTCTATGAGGAGCCATGTTGAACTTTCAGTGACCAGTATAAGAGAGTGTGAGAGTGATAACACCAAATTTAATGAAACCTGCTCCCCATTCACACCTGAGACCTTGTAACCAGGCTCGGACTGGGCCGCCGGGGGATCGGGGAATCCCCCGGTGGGCCCCCCCGAGCCGCTGGGGGCCCCCGGAGGCAGTTGTCGTCGCTCCCCGGGGCCCCGTCCGCGGGCACCCGGGTCTCTGCACGCCCGGGGGACCTGCGTCCCGAGCGCTCAGAGACCGGCCCGGTAGCCGGGGACTTGTCCCCGACTCCCGGGGCTGCGCGGTGTCAGCGGAGCACAGCGCCACTAGCGCTGCGCTCCGCTGATCCCCCGCAGGCTGAACACATTAGGCCTTCAGCCTGCCGGGCGCCGCCCCCCTACTGCTGACGGTAGGCTTGCGGTGACTCACTTCACCGCGCCGCCTATGCAGGGCGGCAGTACAGCGCTGGGGGCAGCTCCGGAAGCGGCCCGGAGCAGGAGCCGGAGCCCGGTCAGTGGATGTTGGTTAATTTTTTTTTTTTACTACCTAAGGGGCCCTTGGCTACCAGTAGGGACCGTGGCTACTTCAGGGGGCCCTGGCTGCTTCAGGGGCCCCTGGCTAACAGTGGGGGCCCCTGCTACTTCAGGGGCCCCTGGCTACTTCAGGGGGCCCTGGCTAACAGTGGGGCCCGGGCTACTTTCAGGGGGCCCCTGACTACTTAAGAGGGCCCAGCTACCTAAAGGGGGGGCCCTGGCTACCTAAAGGGGGGCCCCTGGCTACTTTAAGGGGGCCCTGACTACCTAAAGGGGGCCCTGGCTGCTTAAGGGGGCCCTGACTACCTAAAGGGGCCCTGGCTGATTAAGGGCCCTGGCTGCTTAAGGGCCCTGACTCCTAAGGGGGCCCTGGCTGCTTAAGGGGGCCCTGACTACCTAAAGGGGGGCCCTGGCTACCTAAAGGGGGCCCTGGCTGCTTAAGGGGGCCCTGGCTGCTTAAGGGGGGGCCTTACTACCTAAAGGGGGCCCTGACTCCCTTTAAAGGGGGCCCGGCTACAAAGGACCCTGGTTTACATTAAAGGAGGCCCTGGGTACTTTAAGGGGGCCCTGACTACCTAAAGGGGGCCCTGACTGCTTAAGGGGGCCCTGACTACCTAAAGTGGGCCCTGGCTGCTTAAGGGGGGCCCTAGCTGCTTAAGGGGGGCCCTGACTACCTAAAGGGGGGCCCTGACTACCTAAAGGGGGCCCTGACTACTTTAAGGGGGCCCTGGCTGCGTATGGGGGCCCTGACGACCTAAAGGGGGGCCGGGCCCTACTTTAAGGGGCCCTGGCTGCTTATGGGGGCCCTGACTACCTAAAGGGGGGCCCTGGCTGCTTAAGGGGGGCCCTGGCTGCTTAAGGGGGACCCTGACTACCTAAAGGGGGCCCTGTCTGCTTAAGGGGGCCCTGACTAACTAAAGGGGGACATGGCTCCCTAAAGGGGGCCCTGGCGGCGTAAGGGGGCCCTGGCTACCTTAAGGGGGCCCTGACTACATTAAGGGGGCCCTGGCTGCTTTTGGGGGCCCTGACTACCTAAAGGGGGGCCCTGGCTGCTTAAGGGGGGCCCTGACTACCTAAAGGGGGCCATGGCTGCTTAAGGGGGGCCCTGACTACCTAAAGGGGGCCCTGGTTTGCTTAAGGGGCCCTGACTACCAAAAGGGGGCCCCTGGCTGCTTAAGGGGGCCCCCTGGCTACCTTAAGGGGCCCTGACTACCTTAAGGGGCCCTGGTTACCCTAAAGGGGAGCCCTAGTTACCCTAAAGGGGGGCCCTGGCTAATGAAAGGGGGGCCATGACTACATAGGGGGCCCTGACAATAAAGGGGGCCCAGGCTACTGAAAGGTGGGCACTGCCTACAAAGGTGGCCCTGGCGAATGAAAGGGGGGCCCTGACTAACCTAAATACTAAAGGGGGGGGCCTGACTACCTCCACAGTAGCTAAAGGGGGGGGGGACCTGACTTCCTGCACACTAGCTAAAGGAGGCCCCTAACTACCTTTTATACTCCCAAAAACGGGCCCCTTATTTGCCTGTATACTACCTAAAAGAGACCCCTAACTGCCTTGTAACTACCTAAAAGAGACTCCAAAACTGCCTGTATAGAAACCTAAAGGAGGCCTTAACTGCCTGTATACTACTTCAAGGGAAGCACTTTACTGCCTTATACTACCTAAAGGAGGCCCTAACTGCCTGTATACTACCTAACTGCTTGCAGCCTATATAAAGGGGACCTAACTACCTACAGCTTACCTAACTGGGGGAAACCACCTCCCTACAAGCCTACCTAACTGGGACCCACCAACCTAACTGTAGCCTATCTACTTTCCTAACTGGGGCCTGCTTATCTACATGGGGCTGTTTACCTAAACCCCCCCTTTGGGTACTGGATAAATAGGCTTTTAAGTTATGGCTTGTACCTGCTCTCCCACCCCTGGGCAGTTTTGTAAAAGAGGTGGGAATAGTAAAGAGATTCTGGAAAAGTGAGGATTCTGATATTTGTGTGTAATTTCTGCAGGGATGAGTTGTGGCCGGAACAAGTCCTCATGGCGGTGCGGAACGGAAGCAGAAGAAAAGGGAAAAAGAACGACTCAGATAAGACATCTCCGGTAAGTCCCTGATTTCAGGGGTTATTTTACTTCTATATTGGATCAGTGTTTTTTTTCACTGTAATTGATGTGACCTGAGCTGGTGTCTGACCTCTATGTGGGCTCTATATGGTGGTGTTGTAGGTTATACCTGAGCTGGGGCTGACCTCTATGTGGTCTCTATATGTGTGTGTTGTAGGTTATACCTGAGCTGGTTTTCTGACCTCTATGTGTCCCCTATATGGGTGCTGTAGGTTATACCTGAGCTGGTGTCTGACCTCTAAAGTGTCTCTAATGTGGTGTGTAGTTATGGTGTGTTAAAACCTTTTTGGGCCAATTGTTGTGTTTTCCTGACCTTCTATATGTGTCTCTATATGGTGGTGTTTTAGGTTATACCTGAGCTGGTGTCTGACCTCTATGTTTTTTCTATATGGTGTTTTTGTAGGTTATACCTGAGCTGGTGTCTGACCTCTATGTTGTCTCCCTATGGCAGTGTTGTAGGGTTTTATTGGCATTAGTATAGTGGTAGTGTACATGTGTTTCCCCGATTGTAAAAGTGAGGGAAACACCTGACCCTGTGATAGGAGTCACACTTTCTTTCTTGCTGGTGTTTTAATTTTAGAAGGTGTGAGGTGCGTGACCAAAAGGGGAAAAATGGAGGGGGATATTGTATGTGGGTGGAGGGGGATATTGTATGTGGGGGAGGGGATAATTGATTATTGGTGGAGGAGGATTTTTTGGGGTATTTGTGGGTGGGGGGGGATATTGTAATATTTGTGTGGTGGAGAGGGGGTATTGTAAATTGTTGGTGGAGGGTGGGGGGTATTGTATGGGGGGGGGTTGGAGGGGGGGAATATGTATGTGGGTGGAGGGGATATTGTATGTGGTGGAGGGGATTGTATGTGGTGGGGTATTTTGGGGGGGTGGTGGGGGAATTTTTTGTATTGTTTTGGGGGGAGGGGATATTGTATGTGGTGGGGGGATATTGTAGTGGGGGGGGGGATATTGTATGTGGGTGGAGGGGGAATTTATTGGGTGGGGAATTTGTGGGTGGAGGGGATATTGTATGTGGGTGGAGGGGGAAAAATTGGGGAGGGAATGTGGGTGGAGGGTAAATTTTATGGGTGGAGGGAAATATGGATGGGGCTACTTAGCTATGTGTCTATGACATGTGAGACTGACAGATGTGTGAAAAGATAGATATGTTGACCACTTGCTATTGTACTAAAACAATACAGTTCTGTTTTGCACACTGTATTATGTGGTAAAATGGGCGCATTTATGGCTGAGACGCCGGTAATATTTTCATGTACAGTAGGGTGGGCCCCCAAGATCAACTCCCCTGTGGGCCCCAGACCCCCCAGTCCGACACTGCTTGTAACACTAACAAGTCATATGACACTGTGGAGGAAAAATGGCAAATTGGGCACAATTTGTCCATTTTCACTTAGGGGTACCATTTTTTCCCCAGCAGTTTAAACCTGAGGGCCCCGCATGTCAATTATTTGAGGGAAACCCAAATTTACACGTTTAAAAAAGCGAACCTACTACTTAACTTTGTATCATTTTCCACCTAGCTTCCTAATATCCCTATTGAGGAGGCACTTATATTCCTACCCACTGAAGGGGCACCTATATCCCTACCTACTGATGGGGCACCAATATATCCAGATTGTGTAGGTAAGCTGTGGCCTGTACCTCCTCTTCTGCTCCTCCCCACACCCATTGTGTTATATGGCCTAGTGCCAAAACAAAATATAGCCTTCACCTATCACCACGTAACCCCCACCTCCACCTATAACCCTGTGGGGAGATTGTACAGAGGTAGGGAATGGGTAGTACAGACGGCTGAATACATATGTGCACACCACACTTTTTAGTTTTTTGATTGGCAAAAATTTGGAAAAGTACATATTCTCTTTGCTCTAACACATAAAATATCAATAAAAAACTTTTTAAATTTTTAAAAATTTAAAAGATTTTTAACTTTAAAATTGAGAAAAAGTTAAAGGGGTATGAATACTTTTACAACTGACTTTAGATACATCATGTCCATATTACAGACTAAACACAACAGACAAAACTCTGAAAAATGTTATGGAGATCTAAGTTTAGATACATTCATACCTCATTCACACTTGAATCTTATGGTCATTATTTTTCATACATATCTGTACATGTGGCCCGAAGTGTTTGACCTACGCAGATAAATGTTAATGAAGAGATTTGTATCTCATCCGAGTTCTGGAGAAAAGAGGAATAAACAAGTACACACAGATATGTATTATACTATGACAATCAAATTGCCCTTGATTTACACAGTGCGTCCAGTTTGGAATGTACAAAGGTCGGAATTGTTGCAGGTTGGAATAGTCCGAAGCATATTTTACATATTTTGCTCCAGCCCCAATAAGGTCATAAGGAGGCCTTTGGGAAACATTTTTACAAAAAAAATGTTTATTTGCTGACTGTTGACAATACAGCGCTGAACACTACTGCAGAGTTGCCGCAGCCCTTTCATTGTGCTAATTGACCAAGCTCCTGGAGGGCCTAGGCATCGGCTATACATGTTACACGTCTGGTTTAGTTTGACGATTGCGTGGGCTATCGAGATCGATCATATCTAGCGGCCCCGCTATCATAAGGTTTTTTCGATAGTAGCACGATTAGCGCAAAAGACCTTTAAAGTCATGGGAGAGCAACAACCCCCTTCATTTTTACAAACCCAAAAAGGCTGGAAGCTAAATTAACATCCAAAACCCGTCAAATGGATACGTGCTACATCTTAGGCAACACATTTGGGTTAAAAAGTCACAAAAAAAAAGTCACAGACCATTTATTTATCCCTTTCTTGTACCACAGCCGCCCCTTTAAACCTGCATCCCCCCAAAAATTTAAAAAAAAGTGCCAAAGGCAGAAAATGATTTAAACCCATCATGTTACTTGAACGGACATTGAATACCCTGTCCTGGAACGGCTGAGCCCCAAACCTCGACCCCCACATTTAAAAAAAATGTCCCGCAAAAAGGATCTTTCATCCACCTTTTTAGTTTCACTGGACATTGACTATACCTGTCCTGGGCCACACAGAGCCCCAAACCTCATGACCCCCACATTTAAAAAGGCCCCAAAAAAAGGAGTCTTTCAACCACCATTTTAGTTTCACTGGACATTGAATAAAACCTGTCCGGGCCACGCATGAGCCCCAAACCCGACCCCAACATTTAAAAAGGGGCCGGAAAAAGGAGTCTTTCAACCACCTTTTAGTTTCACTGACATTGACTAAACCTGTCCTGGGCCATTGCATGACCCAAAAACCTGCATGCCCCCCCCACATTTAAAAATCCGGAAAAAAAGGGAGTCTTTAAAAACCACCTTTTTTAAAGTTTTCCGGGACATTGACATACCTGCCGGGGGCCACAGCTCCCCAAACCTCATGCCCCCCATTTAAAAAGTGCCGGAAAAAGGAGTCTTTCAACCACCTTTTTTTAGTTTCAGGGACTTGACATACCCCCCTGGGCCACAGCATAAGCCCCAAACCGCATGACCCCCCACTTTTAAAAAAGTCCCGAAAAAGGAGTCTTTTCCCCAAACCACCTTTTTAAAGTTTCACTGGACATTGATTTTATACCTGTCCTGGCCACAGCATGACCCCCAAAACCTGCATGACCCCCACTTTTAAAAAGTGCCGAAAAAAGGAGTCTTTCAACCACCTTTTATTTTCACGGACATTGACTATACCGTCCGGGCCACACTTTGACCCCAAAAACCTGCATGACCCCCACATTTAAAAATGCCGGAAAAAGGAGCCCCTTTCAACCAACATTTTTAGTTTCATGGACATTACTATACCTGTCCGGGCCACAGCAGACCCAGGGCCGGAGTTACAGTGGGTGCGGTGAAAGCCCGGGCTGGCGCCCGTCATCTATAAAAACGCGGGTTTTTAAAATTTTCCCTGATGACGCAGCAACGAAAACTGTCGGCTGAAGAAGTGCGAAGCGGAATGGAGAACTCCACCCTTCCTCTGTACACATCAAACCTGGGTGGGCGCTTGCCCCTCCGTTGATTTGACCAATGGCTTCATTTGGGAAAATACTGGTGGTTAACGCTCCGTTACCCCGGGGGGGCCCCTTTTATCTGGCATTATTTTTCTCTTTTTTACTAAAACGTGCGGGAGGAAATGGTCTCTGTACTTTTTTTCCTGTCCTTCTCCATACCCTTTTCCTCTAAATAACCTACATCTGGTAAATTTTTTCCTGACCTCCCTTGGCAATTCAGGGGTTTTTTTTTTAACACTATTTTGTACACAAGTTTTTTATACTTTAATTCTAAAAACAATTTTTAAAAAATAGGAGGGAAACCCCACCATGTCTTTGTTTCTCTTTTTTTCATTGTATTAAATGGGTTTCCAAAAAGGGTTTGAAGCTATGTTAAAGATCTTGTAAAAACAAGTCATTTTTGCAATATGTGTCCTTAACATGTCCTACCTTTTCCTTTCTGCAGCCCATCACCCTTGAGCCACCTTTGACAATTGTGAAGAACAAATGTTTTTTAAAAACAACTTTTTTTTAAAAGGACCTGAGTATAGCTGCTTTCCAGCAAAATCCCCCCAAAAATTCAAAGTTTACCCTTGACCCTTTGGTTAATTGTGAAAACAAATGTCTGTTAAAAAACAACATTTTTTAAAATAACCTGTAATGCTGCATTTTCAAAGCAGCATGACCCAAAAAATTTAAAAAATACTTCTCAGCCACTTTTAAAAAAATTGGAGGGAGAAATGCCACTTAGAACCACATTTCTTTTACAAAGGACCATGATTATTCGAAATCTCACAGCTACATGACCCAAAAAATTATAAATATGACTCCTCAGCCACTTTTAAAAAAATTGTGAGGGAGAAAGCCACTTAGAAGCCACATTCTGTCCAAAAGGGAACCATAATTATGCTGATCTCACAGCAACATGACCCCAAAAAAAATAAAATCCCTTCAGCCACTATTAAAAATTTGAGGGAGAAATCCACTTAGAATCACATTTTCTTTCCAAAGGGACCATGATTATTTGCTGATCTCACAGCAACATGACCTAAAAAACCTTGACAATGGAAAACTTTTTAAGATAAAGTAGTAAATGGAATAGGGTGTTGTCATAAAACCCCCTTGTGTCTTTTACAGTCCCCTCACAGCAAAACCACAAAAGAACTTTTTGGGGAAAAAGAGAATAAAAATTGCAGTAAGAAATATTTTTTTAAAAAAAATTTTAAAAGGGGCCCATTTTTTGTTTGAAAAGAATGTAATAGACTGGCAACAAAACGGGGACCTCGGCAATGGGGCCACAAACATCAAGATCCATGCCTGTTTCATCTTGTTTGAAAGTCAAACATCCACATTATCTTGGAAACGGGATGCGTTTTGTCTTAATGACTCCCCCCAGCTGTGCTGAAGGTCCGCTCAGAAATGACCTGGCTCGGGGCAGGACAACACCTCTATGGCGTGGCGGCGACCCTCGGGCCATTCATCCATTTTGGATCCCCCAGAAGTCTTTTGAGCCGAACACAGCAAAAACATCGGTGTTGAACCAGAACCCTTTCACCATGATCTAAGCGATCTCTGTTTTTTTGGATGTGTCCCGATTGCATCTTTTGGTGAGGGGGTAAACAAAGTTTTGGGCCAAGGTCCCCTTTAGGCTTCTGCCACCTTGCCTGCGCTGCCGCTAGGCCTACGGGCCTCACTGCTGCCGTCCGATGTTTTTCCCACCGTACATTTGGGGAACGTGAAGCAGACGCAACAGATGTCCCCCTTTTGATAAAATCAGCAAGGTCTCCTTTTCCTGCATTTTACTCCTCTATTTGGGGGGGTGGAAAGGGAAATGCTGATTTTTTTTTGTACCGGGACCAGGAGGGGGCCACCCAGTAACTTTTTGTTCATTTTATGGCCTTAAATGCGGGGATCAGGGTTGGGAGGAAAGGAGCATCCAAGCACTCATGTGAGAGATGGACCTTTTTTTCCCAAGCCCCCCTGGGTAAGGGGCAAAGCAAACTGATCTTCCTCATTTTTCCTCCTCCGCCTAAAATTTCCCCGCCCCAAACCTCTTTTTCCAAGGCAGGACTGGGTAACATCTTTGTCTAGGAATACCCCTCCTCCTCCTCCCCGCTCCTCCGGCACAGCTTCAACACAGCCCGACTTACCAAGATGAGCACCCTGAGAGCTGAGCGCCCCCTTTGCACAGCTCGGGACCCTGAACCACTGCCTAATGAAACCGATGAAATTTGAAACTGTGGGGCCTGGGGAAAATTTTGACGAGAGAAAGGCTCCTTTTCCGCATCTTGCCCGTCCCTCCTCCGTCGCTGGCGGGACCTGTTTTTCAGGTGTCCAACGATGTTCCAGAACTAAATCACCAAAATGCTCAGCTGACAAGGGCATTGTCCCATTGCCCCATTTGGTGGCTTCTTCAAAACGGCAAGGATGGGCAAAGCCTTTCACCGCCTCCACTCTGTGGTTCAAAACCCCAGGGGTCCTCCCCGCTGCTTGTCAGGCCATGTGTCACTTTACTGCGTAATGGCTTTTGCGCTGCTGCCAAATCCTGAGCATGTGGAGGGGGGAAATTTTCCAGCGTTTTTGCCACTCAACAATGACAGGGGTTTGAGGGGGAGGCCGAGCTACGCGGGAAAAACGCACCAGGGGGACAAGCGGGGTTTCGAACACAAAAAGGCAACTAAACCCTCGGCCCTTCAGCAGGCAGTCCAACCCGGGGTAGCTCTTTAGAAATTTCTACGACAAAGGTTCATGACATGTGCCAGGCAAGGGATGTGCTCCAGCCTAAACCCATCTTTAAAGGGCGGGCCCGCAGATTTTTTTTCCCTTATCGACACCACCCCTTTCCTGGCACAAGGTTCTTGTCACCCAGCCACGCTCGGTCCCCCGTTGCTTAGACCCTCCACACCCTGACCGTGTGTGGAGGGCTCCAAGGCCGTTAATTTTTAACACGGGGGTGTCCTGGGGGCCTGATGCCACCAAGGACCTTGGGGGGGAAAAAGCCCCCACCATCCCTCGTTTTTTAAGAGCGGCACCGACCGAGAGCCACCGTTCCCCCCCCCCCCAGAGAAAACCACCCAGCTCACCCAGTGAGCTTCACAAGATAAAAACGGCCTTGGGGTGCTACTTCCATGTGTCGGGGGTGAATGGGCTTTTCCGGACACAGATGCAGACAACGCGCCTTAAATTTAAATGACACTGGGTGGCCAGGGCAGGACGCTTTTCTGGCAAAGAAATGCCTGCTCGGCTCTGGGATTGGGGGCAACGAGGGCCATGACGTGGCCCGGAACCCATCTGTTTCCACCAGCGGAAAGGCAACATTTCCAAGGCCAAAAGCCGGAATGCCCACATCACTTTTTGGGTTTGGGAGGGGTTTTGGGTTTAAAATGTTTCTTCTGCCCCAAACCTGGAAAACAGAAGGCTGGCTGCTAGACGGCCAGTCGGGGGTGCAGGTCCCCCCCCCTCAAAAGCGGGAAGGAGAAGGGTAGGATGGGGCTCTGGTGGTGCTGGTGGTACTCGGGCACGGTGGAGGCTGAAGGGAGGCTGACCCTGACTGACTCTAAGACTGGGCACTGAGGGAAACCCTTGGTTTGGGGCGGAGATAGGAGGCGGAGACAAGGGGGTGACATGGTTGGAGCCCGGCGTTTGGTTTGGCCTTTTTTGGCCAAGTGTTTTCCCCCCTTTTCAACCATGCATTCGCTGCATTGACTAACATGTTGTTGGTGGTTAAACCACTTTAAAGGTTTTTTGCCTCTACTTAGCGTTTACGGGGAAAAGGGGGCATATGACATCCTGGGGGAATCATAGGCTTGCTCAAAGAAGGCCCAGGCTTTAAGGTCCTGGACCTTTTTGACGGCGAAAGCGAGGAGCGGGGTTTGCCGACCGGGCTGGCGGGAAACATATCAGCGGGCTTCTCGACCGCCCTCTCCCTTTTTGTGCGGACCCCATTGAAAAACAACCCCCCTCGCTTTCCCCTCGGCCACGATGAACGCTCGCAAGCAAATTTTTGCGGGGAAAAAACCAGGATGGATCCGCAATGTCGTCATCATCATCACATCAACACAGGTTACTTGGTCGTCCTGACTTTCCCGCTTCCCGAAACTGCGGGCTACAAGCAAGGGGACTGCAAGCGTTGCCGACCGCCCGGGATTTTTGCCCCATTGACCGGGTTCCTTCCACCTCCTCGAGGCATCAGTAAAGGGCGTCCCAAAACAACAAATCACCTCTTTAACTTTAAAAAATCCTTTGACCCAACCGCTTTTTTTCACAAAAAGGTCTTTCAGACAAAGGATTTTCCACAGGGTGGGTCACGAGTTGACATTTGGGGGTGCTTCATGTTGGGCGGGTCGATATGCTGAGACGACATTTGTGGCCGTACGCGAGGGCGAGAGTAAGACTGCTGGTGCAGGTTGCAAATTAAAACCCCGAAGGGCAGATTGGCGACGATGTTCGTTACTTTAGATTTTACAGGCCCTGACCCACATGACACCCGAAACCCCGCAACTGACATCCGCTGGCATGCTGTTTCGCCAGCAAATGGAAGGGGCACCTTTTTCTCGTACCTCAAACCTCCAGTCTACCCCCCCCCCTCTTTTCTCGCTTACCCACCTGCTTTTGCTCCATGTTTAGAAATATAAAAAAATTTTAGAAGTAGGAATAGTTTTTGGGAAAATCCTTATTAAAAGACGGAAAAACACAGCTATTCTCAAATCCCCTAATCAAAACAAAATTGGGTGGATCAAAATTTAACTGCAAGGTTCTATCAAAAAACTGGACTGGGGGAAAAACCAAAAAAAAAAGTACTGTTATTTTTTGGTATAATAAACGGTATTTTTTGCACCTTTCAATTCACCTATGGTGAATATAGAATTTCTGTTTTAAGATTTACGTAGATCTGCATCAATGAACATGCTGGGTGCGCAAAAGCAAAAAAAACCCCAACTGTTTTTGTTTTTTATATAATAAAAAGTTTTTTTTTGACCTTTCAATTCACCCGTGGGAATATAGAATTTTGCTGTTTTAAGTTTACGTAGATGCTGCTCAAAAACAGTGCTGGGGGCGCAAAAGTCAAAAAAACACAACTGTTATGTTTTGATTTAATAAACAGTATTTTTTGCCCTTTCAATTTTACCTGTGGTAATAAAATTTCTGTTTTAAATTTACGAAGCTCCCCTCAATAACATGCTGGTGCGCAAAATCAAAAAAAACTAACTGTTTTTGTTTTGATATAAAAAAAGGGGATTTTTTTGCCCTTTTTAATTCACCTTTGGGGGGAAATAGAATTGCTGTTTTTAAAATTTTTAGATGCTCGCGTCAATGAAAATGCGGGGGGGCAAAAGCAAAAAACACTTTAAATGTTTGTTTGATATAATAAACGGTATTTTTTTTCACCTTTCAATTCACCTGTGTGAATAAGAATTTCTGTTTTTAAAAATTTTTCGTAGAAGCTGGGGTCAATGAACATGCTGGGTGCGCAAAAAATCAAAAAACACAAATGTTATTTTTTATATAATAAAATGTATTTTTTTCACCGTTAAATTAACCAGTGGGGAATATAGAATTGCTGTTTTTAAGATTACTAATGCTGCGTCAATGAACAGTGCTGGGGGGCGCAAAAAATCAAAAAACACTAACGTTATGTTTTGATATAATAAACGTATTTTTTTTCACCTTTCAATTCACCTGTGGTGAATATTAAAATTGCGTTTTTAAGATTTACGTAAGCTGCGTCAATGAAAATGCGGGGCGCAAAATCAAAAAACACTAACTGTTAGTATTGATATAATAAACGGTATTTTTTACCCTTTTAAATTTACCTGTGGTGAATTAAATTCTGTTTTAAATTTACTAGATGCTGCTCAAAAAACAGTGCGGGTGCGCAAAAGCAAAAAACACGTAACTGTTTTTTTTGATATAATAAACGGATTTTTTTGCACCTTCAAATTTACCTGTGGTGAATATAGAAATTTTCTGTTTTAAATTTTTCGTAAGCTTCAATGAACATCGGGGTTTCCAAAAATTCAAAAAACCGTAACTGTTATTTTTTTATATAATAAACTTTTTTTTTTGCACCTTTCAATTTAAACCCGTGGTAATATAAATTGCTGTTTTTTAAAATTTACGTAGATGCTCGTCAATGAACATGCGGTGCGCAAAAGTCAAAAAAAACGTAACTGTTATGTTTTTATATAATAAACGGTATTTTTTGCACCTTTCAATTCACCGTTTGAATATAAAAATTTCCGTTTTAAGATTTACTAGATTCTGGGTCAATGAACAGTCCCGGGTCCAAAAATCAAAAAACACGTAACTGTTATGTTTGATAAAAAACTATTTTTTGGGACCCAAACAACCTGTGCTGACTACGTTGCGGGTTTGTAATTTAGTGCAAGGTGGATATATCAACATCAAGGTGAAAGGGGGAAAATTGAACACCATCTAAATGTATACTGATTAAAAGTGGAGTTTTGCAGCTAACAAAGAGACCTGCATTTACTAGAAATGAGTGTATCCAATATAAGTTCAGGCGCCCAAAAACCGGGAAATATTTCAATAGCAAACTTTTAAATTTAAATAAAAAAATTTTTCCACTACAATGTCTACACTAAGTCGGGTGAATTTTTAAAATCCAGTGTTTTTAAAAGAAAAATCTTGTCTGTGTTCGCCCCCCCCCCCCCCCCCCCCCGCTCCCCCACCCCTGGAATTTTACAGCGGAAATTTTGGCTTTAAAATTCTCTAGCTAACTATATAAATCTCAAATTTCAAAAACCCTAACAAAATTTGGGAAAGGATCCCCACTAATAGTAAGGTTTCCTGTGCAAAATAAACAAAATTTCCTGAGCTTTTTTGGCCACGGGCAGAGCGCGGGTCCTATCCCAATAGACCTGAAGACACTGAGGCTGAAACGGAAACGCTTTTTCTATTAAAACGAGGCATGTGTTTTTTTCCAGGCAATCGCAACCAACACACCCCAGTCATGATTTCGCACACACATCCACCCCTGCCTATTCGAAATCCATTTCGGCCCCCAAAATTACGGAAGCGCCGAAAAAGCGCGATTTTTAATAATGACACAGATTTTTTAAACCTTAATATCGCATGATCTGGAAATTTCGATCACCAAAAAAAAAAACCTTGCCAAATTAAATTTTTGCGATAAAAATGCTCAACACATCTGGAGGGGAAACCTTTTTTTCAAAACTTTTTGCATTTTATATTAAAACCTGACAGAAGAGGGCAGACTTCACCAATCAATATCAGTTTAGGTCTGGTTCACATATGTACAAAATGAAGAGACAGCATTCAGCGGGTTTTAAAAAATTTAAAGTAAATGTGTATTCCTCCAAAAAACACCTTTAAAATAGCACATTGTAATGAGGCAGAATTTTTACTGAGTTTTTTCCCCAAAATTAGACTCCCCCCAAATTTTTCAATTTTTTTTTTTTTTAGTCGTTAAAAGGACGTGATTATCAAAGTCGGTTGTAAAAGTGTTCATACCATCTTGAACTTTTTCTCATTTTTAACCCCTTAAGCCGAACGCCTGAAAAGTAGTTAATGATCAAACATTTTTTTTTAAAAATTTTTGCCTCCTTGTGTTTCAAAAATTTTTAATTTTTTTTTTTTTCAATGACCAGTTCTATGAGCCCTTTTTTAAATTTAAGAGAGTTGTACTTTTTGAGGGGAAAAGTTTTTTAAATTCAATATAAATAAAATTTAGAATTTTTTTTCAATTTTTTTTTTATTTTGTTTGTCTTGTTTTTTTATTTTTTTACACCATTCACATTTCACACTTACTAACTTGTTAGATTAATTCTACAGGTTATTACGGTCATGTGGATACCTAATATGTGTAGGTTTTTTCTTATGTGTGTAATGTATGCACAATTATTTTTTATTAAATATTTATTTTTATTTTATTATTTATTTATTTATTTCTACACTTTTAGCTACTGATAGTAGCTGCCTGAGAGGAGAGGTGATATCTGAGCCCTTGCCACTGGTCGTATCCCCTGAAGAAGAGTTGTACACTATGGATCACTAAGGGAGCAGCTAAAACAAAAATGGCAGATAATTTCTAATAATGATGAAAGGTGAAAATGTTTATTATTTAACCTGCAAGCTTCCTGCATCAATTATACCTTGTGTCAAAACCTCTTTCATTCTATAGGTTATTATGGCCATGTAGATACCTAATATGCATAGGTTTTTTGGGGTTTTTTTTGTGTAATGTAGACACAATTTTTTTTCCATTAAATATGTATTTTAATTTTATTATTTATTGGAGGTTTCCTCCGCTTACAGAGACTGCTCTAGGAACTGAGTTGTTAAGTGCAGCTCTGTTCCTGGCACAGCTACAGCGCTGGGAGCCACAAAACCACTCTTTCTGCAGCGACGTCTTAAGGAAGAGGGCTTGCACCACCCGCTGTCTATAGTCGGTGGGCGGTGATCAGGAGCGTCGCTAGGCATTTTTATCCGGGGCACAAGCCCTGGAGAAAGCTTCAGTGGGCTCCAGGCCGCTGCTGTGGGCCTGGAGCGCTGACAGTCTCCTCAGCTGTACGCACATACAGATGAAGGCTTCCGCGGAGCAGAGAACTCTGGTGAGCCACAAGCAGGCTTGCAACCCACCGGAGTGTCTGGCACAGGCAGCGTGAGTATGTCATCAGACGGAGCCGAGCGGGAGAAGGTGAGTACTGTTATTTTTTATTTTTAATATGCCATATTACTTGCCTAGCTATACTGGTGGCCCTATATTACCTAATTATATATACTTTTGTCCCTATATTACCTAATTATATATACTGAGGGCCATATATTACCTAATATATATGGGGGGCCATATATTACCTAATTGTATGTATATTGGGGGCCCTATATTACCTAATTATATATATACTGAGGCCCTATATTACCTAATTATATATATACTGGGGCCAAATTACCTAATATATATATATATATATATATATATATATATATATATATATATATATATATATATATACTGGGGGCATATCACCTGCCTATAAACCGACCTAATAGGGACCTATAAAGGAACTCCCCGTCCCCTAAGCGGGGACCGGTTTTCTATTAATAAAAAACATTGCAGGTCGAGGGGTAACCCATCTTTTCCTATAAAAACCCCCATTAAAAGGGGATTATATAAACCCCCCATAGGTAAGTAGTAATGGGTGCTAAAAATGAGGAAATTCGAAATGTTTGGTGAAAATTTTGCAAACATGTGGCCGGGGAGAAGTCATCAGGGCGGTCTGAGGGATGGAGAAGGAAGGAAAGTGAACGACCCCATCAGGGGGGCTGTATTTATGGGTCGTGCTCCCTAGGCACTAAACCCTAATACGCTCCTTTAACTAATTGCATCCCAGCCCCTTTCATTTATCCACACCCCTTTCAAAAGCCACGCCCACTAGCCATGAAACCCGGCTCAAGAAGAAAGAACAAAGGGGTTTTTCCCCGCACCCAGTTTTCCCAGTTTTGGAGAACCTATTCAGCATCCAGGATAGATGAGATGCCGCCACACGTGCCTGCACCTAAACCATTAGACTTAACCAATAAAACCCAAACTGCGCTTAAAGGGAAATATTCCCCAATATTTTATTTATCAAAATCCGCCCCGATCCTTTTCCCTTTTTCTTTTTTTGACATTTTTATTTTCTGATTGTAGTTTTTATTTTTGGTCGTCTGTTTATGATTATGATTATGAAGTTTTCTCACCCGGCAAAAAATCAACTTCATTTTCCCAGAATTTCTAAAAATAAAGGGGGGGAGGGGAAAGGGGGGGGCAAGGAAGAATGGGGCCTCCCTTCCAGGGGACGGGTTCATTTTTGATAAAGGTCTCATAAAAAAAAGGAGATGGCCGGGGGGTCAACAGCATAAGGCTACTCTCCCACAGTGTCTTTTTGAGCATTTTTTTAATTTTGTGTTTTCGGTAGAAAGGCGGGTGATTAATATGTACATTGCTGCTGTCAAAAATCCTATTTACAGGATTTTTGTGCGCAATGTACAAACACAATTGATGTCCCCCTACACAAAAAAACACAATTTAAAAAACCATCAAAAAGCCCTGTGTGAGAGCAGCCTTAGGCTGTTTTGCGTAAAAACCTGGCCCTAAGATGCCGCCCTAGACACCCGCCTATATGATACCCAATACAATCACATGATGCCTATATTTACTGACATATACAAAACATCACATCACACAGCTCCATTAGTCGATACCTCCATTAATGATAGACAGTCCATATTTCTGATACCTCCTATTATTTGATACACAGCTCCAATAGTCTGATACTTCCCTTGTATGATAGACAGCTCCATATAGTCTTGATACCTCCTATTATATGACAGCTCCATTAGTTGATACCCTCCTATTAATGAAGAAGCCCATATAGTCTCTACCTCCCATTATATGATAGACAGCTCCATACAGTCTGATACCTCCAATGATACAAGCTCCATATGGTCTGATACCTCCATTATATAAGAAGCTCCCTAAGTCTGAACCTCCCATTATAAATAGGCAGCTCCATAAGTTTACCTCCCATTATTGATAGCACTCCTTTTGTATTTACCTTCAATAAACAGCTCCATATAGCTGATACCCTTTAAAATTTCCCCTCCTTCCCCCCTCCCCCCCCACCATTCCCAAAAATCTCATCACATTTCCCTGCCTCCACTGCCCACTAGTTTCCCCCCCGCCTCCATGCCCAAATCACGTTTCCCCTGCCTCCACGCCCACCACGTTTTTCCCCCGCTCCACTGCCCAGTCACGTTTCCCTGCCTCCCCCCCATCACTTTTCCCCCCGCCTCCACTCCCCCTTCACATTTCCCCCATCACATTGCCCTGCCTCCCGTCACATTGCACCCCCCTGCCTCCCCGTCACATTTTTACCTGCCCCCCCCCCCCCAGTCACATTTCACCTGCCCCCACTCCCCCGTCACATTTCACCTGCCCCCCACTCCCCAGTCAATTTTACCTCCCCCATCCCCCCACATTGCACCCCACCTGCCTCCCCAGTCACATTTCCCCCCAGTCACATTGCACCGGCCCCCCAGTAACATTTTTACCCGGCCCCGTTCCCCACCCCATTTCACCTGCCCCCCCCTCCCCCCCTCCATTTCACCTGCCCCCACACCCCCGTCACATTTCACCGGCGCCCCCCCCTCCCCCTTAAAAATTTTACCTGCCCCCCATCCCAGCACATTTCACCTGCCCCCCATTCCCCAGGCACATTTCACCTGCCCCCCCCTCCCCAGTCACATTGCACCCCCCTCCACCCCAGTCACATTTTCCCCCCCGTCACATTGCCCTCCTCCCCTTACATTTCACCTGCCCCCCCCTCCCCAGGCACATTTCACCTGCCCCCCATCCCGTCACATTTCCTGCCCCCCACTCCCCAGTCCCCTTTCACCTGCCCCCACTCTTCAAGGCGGGGGCGCGCTGTGAGGGAGAGGGGAAGGGGCAGCGCCGCCCCCGCCTTCCCAGCAGCGCAGCCCCCGCGCCATGAAGAGACAGGCCCCAATCAGGGGCAACTTCCCGATGCTGCCTGTCTTTAAACAACGACCCCGGGGAAAGGGGAGAGTGGTATGTCCCAAACCGGGCTCTGTTGCCCGCCCCCGCTCTGCAATAAAAAAAATAAAATAAATAAAAAAAAAACCCCAAACCGTTTGCCAAATGATAAAATCATACGGAAACCCCCCGAAAACCCCACCCCCCCCCTCCCCCCCCCCCCGCAACGCTTCGACCCTGGAGGGGGAAAATTTTAAAAAAAAATTTAAAAAAAATTTAAAAATGAACTCCTGCTAAAAAGTGCCGCCCAAATTTTCAGGCGCCGCCCTGGGCACATGCCCCCCGGGTCCCTAGTGGGAAATACGGCCCTTTTCGATCAAAAAAGACTCTCTTGTGAGTCAAAAAATTGTAACTGCAGTGTAATAACTTTTAATTTCCGCAAGCCTACAATAACTATTTCTACCACTGAAAAGGGTCCCTTTTAATGGCGTCGTTACACATTTCAGGCATGGGGTGTACAACTGATAGACATTTTTTTGAGGGTTTGGGTTTTTGGGTTTAGGGTTAAACAGTATTTTTTGGGTTTGTTTTTTTTTTCCCTTGGTAAAAATGTTCATCTGGAAAAATTTTTGCTCCATGTATCGGTGTTTTTTTTTGGGTGCCCTTTTTTTACATATTTAACATAGTTTGTATGGTTGAAAAAAAAACCACGGTCCATAAAGTTCAACCAAGGGGGGGGAAAATGTGGGGTGAAGGGAGAGGAAGGCCCTTTTTAACCCCAGCCTCCCCAGGGTTTTAATGCCCTGGAACCCACAAGACAAAAACCAATCTGTTTTCCTTTGGAGCCCTTTCTCTGCCCCCAAAAGGACCCTTCCAGAAGCCAAAATCCAAAAATTTTTTAAACACAGTTTACTACCCCCAATTAAATATTCTTTATTCCAGGTGGGTATCAAAGCCTTTTTTGGAAACTCTCTACATTTTCCGGGCCGTGACCAGCCCCCTCAGGCGGGCCCTTTTCCCCACAGATTTCACGTTTTTTAAACAGTGAAGAACGCTTTTTCCCCCTCTGGAGTTTGAATCTTTTTTTTCCCCTAGTCAAAAACGGGAATGCCCCCCTTGTTTTGAGGGGGGTTTCCCACTTGAAATAAATTTTTCCCCATATTTTTTGGGTAGGGACCTTTTTATATATTTATTTTAAATTAATCATGCCCCCCCGAACCGTCTTTTCTCAAGAAAATAAGTTTCAATTCTATTTCCCTTCCTTTTAAGGGTAAGATCCCCTTTCCCCCTTAAAAAGTTGGGTTTGGCTGTTTTTGTTTCTCTCCCTACTCCATTACATCTCTTCTAAAAAACTGGGGCCCAGAACTGAACAGCAAAAAAAGGGTGAGGTCGAAACCAAGGGCTTTGAACAGGGGCCCAAAAATTACTTTCCTGGCCCCCGTGAGTCCAGCCCTTTTAAAAACCCGCCTTTTTAATCTTACATCCCCTAAAAGGAAAGCTAAATTTACATTCCCAATGCTTTTCTGTAGTCTATGATCTACAAAACGCCCAGATCCTTCTAAACCCAACTTTTTCCCCCCAGTTTTCTCCCCCTAGGACATATGTGCTGTAGATTATTTCTACCCAAAATGCAGAACCTTAAAATTTATCTACATTTAACCCCCTTTTGCCCGTGGGAATTTCCCAAGCCTCAGTGTGGGCCAGGTTGGCCCTTGGCACTTTATGGCATCTTCCATTAAAATTTTCACATCTGCATAGCTTGGTTGGGCATTTTGCAAAAATTTGAAACCGTGCTATCGATCCCCCTTTCCCCTATAAAACATTAAAAAAAATACATTAAATAAAAAGGACCTAATACTGGGGGGCACTGCGGCACACCCCTCACAACCGGGGACCCATCCAAGGGGGTAGGGTCATTACCCCACCCCTTTGAAATACGATTCAGCAAAGCCCAGTTTTTTAAACCCCAAATTTCCCCCTGTTATCTCTAAACCCAAAAGGATTTCCCAAATTTTCCAACAAAAAATTATGCGGGACAGTTTCAAAAGCTTTTTTCCCAAAATCTAAAAAAAAACAAAATTTTCCAAAAGCTTTTTTCCCCCCTCTAGACTTCCTCCCCCTCCTCCATAAAAACCCCGGGTTCCCGAAATTTGGGTTAAAGCTTCGTCCTTTGTAAATCCCCTGGCCCGGCAACCCAAAAAAAATTGGTTTGTCAACAAATTCCCCCCGTATATAGTCCTTATAGCCCCTCAAAAACCCCCTTTCCCCCCAAAAAATGTTAAACTTACCCGGTCTATAATTTACCTGGGCTAGAAATTTGGGAAATTTTTGAAAATGGGAATTTTCATTTTTCCTTTTTCCCCCCAGTTCCTGGTTTCTATACCAGTCCCCAGGGAAATTCCCCTGAATAACATGTACAGGGGGACCCGAGATAACCGAGTGACTCTTTAAGAACCCCCTTTGGGTTGAATGCCAAACCCGGGCCTGGACCTTTGGGTTTACATTCAGTTTTTTTTTAAAATTTGGGTTTGACTTTTTCTACACTGAGCCCAAAAAAATTTAAAAACCCATGATGAAATTTAAAAGTACGGGAAACCCCCTACATCTTTCACTTGGCCCCCCCCCCATCAACTACTTTCTCATTTATAGTTTTATACGACGGAAAAACCTATTTTTGTAAACCCCTGCCTTTTTCTTGGTCACCCGTGACCACACCCCATAAAAGTTTTTTAAAAGGGGCCAACTTTTTCTTGACTTTGGATTTTTTTGGGATTTATTTGCTTAAATAAATTTTTTTTGGGGGTTAAATCTTGCGTCCTTTGGGCCCCCTTCCTTTCATTTTGAATTTTAGCTGCTTTTTCACTTTTTTTTAAAAGATTTTATTAAGCCTCTGTAATTTCCAAAGGGTGCCCGACCCCATCTGACTTATATTTTTTAAATGCCCCTTTTTTTTTGTTTAAATTTCCCTCAACCAGAAAGGGAGAAAGCCATGTTTGGTTTTAGGGTTTTTAAACGCCTCTAAAGTTTTTTACCCCAAAGGAAAAATTTTTTTGGCCCAAAAAATTTCCCCAAAAGTATATTTTTAAAACTCCCCCCATTGGCTTTTAAATTTGGGTTAAAAGCTGCTCAGTCTAATGTCCCCTGTAAATTGGGGGTCCCTCAATAAGGAAAAATTTTGGGCCCCTTTTAAAAATTTAAATGGGTTTTTGCCCTCCCCCGCTTCTGGGTTTTTTTTTTCCAGTTTTTGCTTTAAAAAGAAAATTTTTTTGTGGGGAACTGTTACCAAGATTTTCAGAAACCGTGACCGGTCGGAAAAAGTTTTCTTTTTTGAAATGGCCAAACCAAAAAAGATCCTTTTTTGGGGGGGTTTTCCCCACAAAATGACCCTAAAATTTCCCTCTAACAAAAATTGGGGGGAATTCCTTTCCCCTTTTTATTTTTTTAATTTTTATTACAGTCAAAACGGTGGGGAAGGTTTTTAAAAAGCAAAATTTTTCATTTTCTGATTTTAATTTGGGACAGTGACTGCAGGGAGGATGAAAAGGGATTTATGTGGAACCCTGGGAGAAAATTGTGACAGAAACATACTTTTTTTCTTTGTAAAAAAAAACAAAACATTTTCCGGGGAAAGTTTAATTTTTTTTAATGTTTTTCGTGAAAAATGCTAAAGTGGGAAACCCGGGCCCCCCACGAGGCAAAAAATCCCCAAAAAAAGGAAAGCGGGGTCCGGATGTTTTTGGACCCTAGCCCAAAAACCCCTGGTGGTTCCCCTTAAGAAATTTTAACATTTTTTATGTTTTAAAATTTGGAAAAACAAAGTTACAAACAGTCACACAAATGTTGGAAAAATAAGTATTTCCCCCCCTAGAGGCCCCGCCTTTCCCCATAAAAACAATTTGGTAAT
>JAODAL010006572.1:0-132169 GCA_025379985.1 Phyllomedusa bahiana | reverse complement strand
TGTGTAGGGTCTGGAGATGTCCAAGAGGAGTTGTATTTTTTGGGTCGTGGGTTTTTGGGGATGTGCAGTGTTGTTTGAGATTTTCCCTAGAGGGGGATCCCTTTTCACTTGTTTAGGTAATGTCGTAGCCGATTTTTCTGCAAAAACGCTGGAAGCTAGTAAGCATGACCCCCCCTGCAATCACTCCCCTCATCATATTTTGTTCTTTAACCCCGCACCTCCGTGGTTTGCATTCAGGGTTTGACAAGCTTTACACTCCCCAGATTTTTTAATATATTTTATTTTCATCACCGGCCACTTTATTGGTCACCATGCTAGTAACAGGTGGCCCCCCTTTTTCTTCAAACTGCCCAATTTTTGGCATAGATTCAACAAGGTGTTGAACGTGCTCAATGGGGACAAGGGGCCAAAAAAGGGGCCCGAAAATATTCCCCCCATCATGGACCCCACCACCCCCGCCTGAACCCTGATACAGGGCGGATGGTCCTGCTTTCAGTTGTTGCGCCCAAATTTTTGACCTACCATGAATGTGCAGCAGAAAAAGAGACTCATCAGACCAGGGAAGTTTTTCCAATCTTTAGTCCAATTTCGATGGTTGGGCAAATTGGGGCCTAGTTTCTGTTTTAGCTGAAAGGGGTGGGACCCGGTGTGGTCTTTGTGCTGTAGCCATTGCCCCCAAAGTTGGCCCTATGTGCGTTCAGAGATGTCTTCTGCCATTGGGTTTTAAGGGGGGTATTTATTCACTGTTGTTTCTATAGCTGAAAGTTTCCCATTTTTTTTGACTTCTCTTTAAACAAATTTACAACTCCCTCATATTTTTTCTTTTTTCACCCAAAATTCCTTAAAAACCTAAATTTTCTAAAAATCCCCAAAAACCATTTTCTAAATATCAACCCCCCCTTTAAACCAACAACCACCCCCTTTTTTAAAACAAATCAAACACCTTTTTCCCCATTATTTTTTTTAAATCAAATTTTTAATTTTCTAATTAATAATATTTTATTTTAAATTTTTTTAAAATTAAAAATTTTTTTAACACATTCATTTTTTCCAATAAATCCTATTTTTTATTTTTCTCTACCTCCCCCCCCCCCTCCCCCCCCCCCCAATTCTCTATTTGAGCAGCTATTTTTTTGTGTTTCCAGCAGGCCGGAGACCATTGCTCTATGGGCAGGAGAGGTTCCTTTACCTTGTTCCCTCCGTTCAGGTGTAGCAGGGACCTGATGGTTTTGTGGGGGTAGAAGCTGTTCCCATGGATTGAGCTTGGTGGGCTCTGGTCTCGGTGGTGACCCGTCCACCCTGTGTCTACCATCGATGCTGAGTGACAGCCGCTCACCTCCACCCTTCCCGAGCTGCTATGTTAATCCTCTACTCACATAGGATTTGGGTAAAGACATTTTTCAGTGAGTGTGTGTCCTGTCACGTTTGATGTATGGCCCCGATCATCGCACTGGAGACGCAGGCAAGAAAGATTTAATAGTATTTGCATATTTAGTTTTGGAATCTTCCCCAGAAGGTACAGACTGAAATTCTCCAACTCCCGTGACACCAAATGCCTGTGCACCCCGGGGGGGTGGGGGGGGGGGGGGGGGGGGCTGTGTTATCCTTCCAAGGTGAAAAGTTTAAAAGTTTAAGTGCATTATTCAGAAGACTTCCACCCGGAGTTATTGTCATTACCTAGAATATAATGGGCTCTTAGCAACTAGACATCTAGAAGTCCAACACCTCAGCCACCCGTGACCCCAGGCGTCACCATGTGTGGCCACCATGTACTGCTGAGGAGGCATCTAGATACAGGAGCTGGTACTGAAGGGGTCAGGGGTGACCATGTGTGGAGGGCAGGAGGAGATACTGTCAATCATGAGGGGTGACCATGTGTGGGATAGGGGAGCAGGTAAGGTCAATGATGATGGGTACAGTGATGATCCCATTTTACATAGTGTCCATACACTTGGGATCAGAGAGGACCCTGTATGGAATAGGCAACGGATAGTGGCAGTCATGATGGGCACCAGAGAGACCCCAAGCAAGTTGGGGATAGAGAAGCAGGTACTGCCCGTACACATGGGATCAGAGATGTCCCTTTCAATAATAATGGTTACAGGGCTACAGTGGATCAGGTACACAGTAGTGATACCGTCTGTGGTGATGGACACAATAGTGATACCGTCTGTGGTGATGGACACAATAGTGATACCGTCTGTGGTGATGGACACAATAGTGATACCGTCTGTGGTGATGGACACAATAGTGATACCGTCTGTGGTGATGGACACAATAGTGATACCGTCTGTTGTGATTGATACAGTAGTGATACCGTCTGTGGTGATGGATACAGGAGAGATACCGTCTGTGGTGATGGATACAGTAGTGATACCGTCTGTGGTGATGGATACAGGAGAGATACCGTCTGTGGTGATGGACACAATAGTGATACCGTCTGTGGTGATGGATACAGTAGTGATACCGTCTGTGGTGATGGACACAATAGTGATACCGTCTGTGGTGATGGACACAATAGTGATACCGTCTGTGGTGATGGATACAGTAGTGATACCGTCTGTGGTGATGGACACAATAGTGATACCGTCTGTGGTGATGGATACAGTAGTGATACCGTCTGTGGTGATGGACACAATAGTGATACCGTCTGTGGTGATGGATATAGGAGAGATACCGTCTGTGGTGATGGATACAGTAGTGATACCGTCTGTGGTGATGGATACAGGAGTGATACCGTCTGTGGTGATGGACACAATAGTGATACCGTCTGTGGTGATGGACACAATAGTGATACCGTCTTTGGTGATGGACACAATAGTGATACCATCTGTGGAGATGGATATAGGAGTGGACTTGTATGTAAGCATTGGGGAGCTGGCACTGTCCGCATTGGTGGGTTCAGTAGTGCCCTATATTCTTTCTGCAGGGGGGCACAGATATATACATATACAGCCTGACACAGGGAGAGGGATTCCTAGAGAGCAGTGGTTGTATCCTCCTTCCTTTATGATATATATATCCCCGGCTGGAGTTACTCCAAACGACATGTTCGGCAATGTATGTGATGACGCGTCGATGTTGTTGATAGATTTTCTCGCTCTCCTTGTGCTGTTGGAGACCTGCTGGGTGTAGATACTGGAGCGATCGCTCTGTTCTCTGATGTTTTTTTACAATATTTCTGTTTGTTTTGTGCAGCTTTTGGATCTTTTCATTAAATGGGACTGGTCGACGTACCTGGCAGACTATGGGCAACCCAACTGCAAATACCTGCGAGTCAACCCCACCACTGCGCTCACGTTACTGGAGAAGTAAGTTGTGCCATCAGGTCTTAGCCATGTGATGGTGGATATATGTGAGGAGCACCAGATGCCAGTAGTGTATATTTGATGGGCATCGATGGCAGAGGCCGCTTATCTTTATAGATAGTCCTGTTTCCATACAGTATATGTTAAAGATCCGTATTCAGGTTACTGCATGTACCAGTGAATAATAGCAGCCAACCCAGGTTACAGAACCGGATTGTAGACGGGAACATTTCCGAACCATCCTGTCTTTTGTGGTACAAAGTGTCCTATGTGCTCATAAATCAATGTTTCCTGGTGGAGAACAGGGTGGAGAAACTTTCCCTCAAGCCGCGGCCATGGCGCTCACCTTCCTGCACGTCAGAATAATTCCTCTTGGCCATTGTGTCATATGTTGAGGCTCTAAGCCAAGGCCAGGACTCTTACCACTGTGTCCTACAATCCTGGCCAAATGATGGGCTCCCCATTGTAGAACGGTCACTCAGATGTCTTCATAGCAGACACACAAACCTCAGATATAAAACTAAATATTCTGCTTCATTCCACATCGCTCACACACATGACCTGGAAAAACAAGCCGGTCATAAGGCGATTTCCTTTTAAGTAAAGAAAAAATTATGGAATCACCTTCTAACTTTTTCCTTTCGAATACAAAAAGGAGAAGTCTTAAAATGTTAACTAAGTGGGAAAGAATTTCCGACCTTACGGAGATGTAGACATAGCTGGTTTTAAGAAAAGTGGGCAATAAGAAAGATGTGCGGCAAAAGATGCTGGTTGTTCCCAATCAGGTGTGTGTAAAATACACGGCAAGTATACGGAAAATGGGAGAGGTGATAAAAGGTGAACATCGGGGAAAAGAGAGGAATGTAACAACTGTGTCGATGGAAGGAAATAGACTCCTTCAGGATAGATATTCAACACAGAGTGCGGCAGAAGATGCTGGTTGTTCCCAGTCAAATACAGGGCAAGTATCAGGAAAATGAGAAAGGTGATAAAAGGTGAACATCGGGGAAAAGAGAGGAAGGTAACAACTGTGTCGATGGAAGGAAATAGACTCCTTCAGGATAGAAATTCAACACAGAGTGCGGCAGAAGATGCTGGTTGTTCCCAGTCAATTACAGGGCAAGTATAAAGATAATGGGAAGGTTATAAAAGAATAATATCCATAGAGAGCAAACAAGACTTCAGTGTCTGTAAACTCCCAGTAGTATATCTGGAAAATAGAAAGTGTCCAACACAACAGCTGAGGATCAAGTGGTGGAAACAAGTGTCAATGTCTGTGACAGAAGCTTAGGAAATCGATGAATTCAATGGGATTTACATATAGAAAGCCAATTGTGAACCAACACGAACACCAAAACTGAAGAAAGCAAGGTGACAGTGCGCTAAAGAGAAGCCGCCATGAAGGAGGAGATGATGCTGGAACTTGTATCTGGTTCTAATGGAACATATAAAAAAAAAAACAGTCACATTTCCATCATTTCCATCTATGATCTGGGGCTGCAGGTAATGGGGCCGGGGAGATGCAGTCAGGAGCTCAGCAGTCAGTGCACAGGGAGGCTCAGACATTGTGGACACTTCTCCTTCCATCATCGATGATCTGGGGCTGCAGGTAATGGGGCAGGGGAGATGCAGTCAGGAGCTCAGCAGTCACAGCACAGCGAGGCTCAGACATTGTGGACACTTCCATCATCTAAGATCTGGGGCTGCAGGTAATGGGACAGGGAGATGCAGTCAGGAGCTCAGCAGTCAGTGCACAGCGAGGCTCAGACATTGTGGACACTTCTCCTTCCATCATCTATGATCTGGGGCTGCAGGTAATGGGGCAGGGGAGATGCAGTCAGTGCACAGCGAGGCTCAGACATTGTGGACACTTCTCCTTCCATCATCTATGATCTGGGGCTGCAGGTAATGGGGCAGGGGAGATGCAGTCAGGAGCTCAGCAGTCAGTGCACAGCGAGGCTCAGACATTGTGGACACTTCTCCTTCCATCATCTATGATCTGGGGCTGCAGGTAATGGGGCAGGGGAGATGCAGTCAGGAGCTCAGCAGTCAGAGCACAGCGAGGCTCAGACATTGTGGACCCTTCTCCTTCCATCATCTATGATCTGGGGCTGCAGGTAATGGGGCAGGGGAGATGCAGTCAGGAGCTCAGCAGTCAGTGCACAGCGAGGCTCAGACATTGTGGACACTTCTCCTTCCATCATCTATGATCTGGGGCTGCAGGTAATGGGGCAGGGGAGATGCAGTCAGTGCACAGCGAGGCTCAGACATTGTGGACACTTCTCCTTCCATCATCTATGATCTGGGGCTGCAGGTAATGGGGCAGGGGAGATGCAGTCAGGAGCTCAGCAGTCAGAGCACAGCGAGACTCATAAGACATTGTGGACACTTGTCCTTCCATCATCTATGATCTGGGGCTGCAGGTACTGGGGTAGGGGATGAAGTCCATGCACAGCGGGGCTCAGACAGTGAGGACCCTTCCATCATCTATGATCTGGGGCTGCAGGTATCGGGGCAGGGGAGATGCAGTCTGGAGCCCAGCAGTCAGTGCACAGCGAGGCTCAGACATTGTGGACACTTCTTCAATCATCTATGATCTGGGGCTGCAGGTAACAGGGCAGAGGAGATGCAGTCAGGAGCTCAGCAGTCAGAGCACAGCGGGGCTCAGACATTGTGGACCCTTCTCCTTCCATCCATAGATAGTAGGTTTGCTTATAATGTCACAGCAAAACATTTAGTTCAGTGACATGGATGCCAACAACTTGGGGCTCAGCTGGGTTGAAAATTTATGGAAGAAATGAAAAACTGCTCCCTGCGACGTTGACCTGTCACACCCCTGAAACACAATGGGAAGCATCTTGGTGTAGTATGTTACTTTTCATTAAGTGAAGTCTGAGCCTCAAAGAATTCAGGCGTCGTAAAATCCAAGGAGGAGACGAGCGCGCTAATTACGGTTTTATTGGTGATCGTTCCAGAACTGTCTCCTCATAAAGAGATTTTCGAAATTCTTCCTCTACTTAATCCAGAAGAACATCTGCCTCTCGTGACCACCGCTCCTTCCATGTGTGTGAGGGGCGAGGTACAATGTGCAGCTCTCCATTGATTTGGTGACTTCCTTTCATCCTTGGTGACCACTTAGAGGGGAGGTCACCATTTGCCTGGGGAGTCTCCAGCTATGATAGGACGTACCTGCTCTGTCAGTCAGGGGGGCCTGTATATTCCTACGTCCTCTGATCACTTGCATCACACTGACTTTGGTTTCATGTTTTTCCCCTCCATGGTGATTTCCTCCTTGTCTGGTAAAGGATCCACCGCGTGTAAGTACAGCTGCATCAGAGCTCCTACTAAAATGGCTTCCTGCAACGTGTGTGGATCCCGCATCCCGGCCACTCTGTACTAAACCATAAACCTCTGTCCTCGTTGTATATTTGTTACTGACTTGTTTGTAGGATTGGGTGATCTGTATGTGCAGTGTAACTATAAGGCTCAGCATGGCCCGACAGCCGTATGTATAGGGGCAGGTAGGCTTTTTAGATATGTATGTGCTGTGTATGGCCCACCAGTTATAGTAAGGATGTAGATAGGCTTCGTGGGTCTGTATGTATTTTCTAGCTATAAAGTTCAACATGGTCTGTCAGCTATCCTAAGGGGGTAGGTAGGCTTTGTAGATCTGTATGTGCTGTGTGGCTATAAGACACAGCATGGCCCACCAGCCATAGTAAGGGGGTGTAAGGCTTTCTAGATCTGTGTATGTTGTGTGGCTATAAGGCTGAGCATGACCCACCAGCCATAGTAAGGGGGTAGGTAGGCTTTCTAGATCTGTATTTGTTCGCTAGCTACAAGGTTCAGCATGACCCACCAGCCATAGTAAGGGGGTGAGTAGGCTTTGTAGATATGTATGTGCTGTGTGGCTATAAGGCTCAGCATGGCCCACCAGCCATAGTACGGGGGTAGGTAGGCTTTTTAGATCTGTATCCGATGTGTAGCTACAAGGCTCAGCATGGTCCACCAGCCATAGTAAAGGTGTAGGTAGGCTATTTAGATCTGTATCCGATGTGTAGCTACAAGGCTCAGCATGGTCCACCAGCCATAGTACAGGTGTAGGTAGGCTATGTAGATCTGTATATGTTGTGTGGCTACAAGGCTCAGCATGGCCCACCAGCCATAGTAAGGGGGTAGGTAGGCTTTCTAGATCTGTATTTGTTCGCTAGCTACAAGGTTCAGCATGGCCTGCCAACTATAGTAAGGGGGTGAGTAGGCTTTGTAGATCTGTGTGTGCTGTGTGGCTACAAGGTTCAGCATGGCCCACCAGCCATAGTAAGGGGGTAGGTAGACTATGTAGATCGGTATATGCTGCGTAGCTATTAGGCTACATAAACCACCAGCCATAGTAAGGGGGTAGGTAGACTATGTAGATCGGTATATGCTGCGTAGCTATTAGGCTACATGAGCCACGAGCAATGGTTTGGGGGTAGGTTGACTATGTAGATCGGTATATGCTGCGTAGCTATTAGGCTACATGAGCCACCAGCCATGGTAAGGGGGTAGGTAGACTATGTAGATCGGGATATGCTGCGAACAAATTAGGCTAAAAGACCCGACAGCCATGGTAAGGGGGTAGGTAGACTATGTAGATCGGTATATGCTGCGTAGCTATTAGGCTACATGAGCCACCAGCCATGGTAAGGGGGTAGGTAGACTATGTAGATCGGTATATGCTGCGTAGCTATTAGGCTACATGACCCACCAGCCATGGTAAGGGGGTAGGTAGACTATGTAGATCGGTATATGCTGCGTAGCTATTAGGCTACATGGCCCACCAGCCATGGTAAGGGGGTAGGTAGACTATGTAGATCGGTATATGCTGCGTAGCTATTAGGCTACATGACCCACCAGCCATGGTAAGGGGGTAGGTAGACTATGTAGATCGGTATATGCTGCGTAGCTATTAGGCTACATGAGCCACCAGCCATGGTAAGGGGGTAGGTAGACTATGTAGATCGGTCTATGCTGCGTAGCTATTAGGCTACATGAGCCACCAGCCATGGTAAGGGGGTAGGTAGGCTTTGTAGATCTTATTGAACCGGGATGTAACTACCACATCCATATACTTCAGTAGGTCATGTGTACAATGGTTGTCCATATGGCATAGTGACAGTCAGCTGCAGCTAAAGCCTATGTTTAAGGAAAGACCATCTTTTTTTTTTTTTATTCCCTCGCGGGGAAAAACTTTATCAGTTTGCTTTTGATGTCGAGTTCGTAAAAAGTGTTGAGAAATATTTTGAAGGGGAATAAAACCAATGTTAAGGACATGGCTTCTGGGGAACCCGGATATGGATGGAGTCTGATACTACTTATTTGGTATATAGTCTCTGCAAAGTAGGTGAGGGTCAATCTTTGTGACTTCAGATTCCAGACGTAGTAGAGCTATAACTGCATCTGATGTCCGGAGGTGCGGGTGGGGGGGGGGGGGGGCTCTTGTGCCACTCTAAAGCACCCTAGGAGGGGATAGGCTCTCATGTTACCATATAGCACCCTAGGAGGGGGTAGGCTCTTGTGCCACTCTATAGCACCCTAGGAGGGGGTAGGCTCTCATGTTACCATATAGCACCCTTGGAGGGGGTAGGCTCTCCTGTTACCATATAGCATCCTAGGAGGGGGTAGGCTCTTGTGCCACTATACGGCATCCTAAGAGGGGATAGGCTCTCATGTTACCCTATAGCAGCCTAGGAAGGGGTAGGCTCTCATGTTACCATATAGCATCCTAGGAGGGGGTAGGCTCTTGTGCCACTCTATAGCACCCTAGGAGGGGATAGGCTCTCATGTTACCATATAGCAGCCTAGGAAGGGGTAGGCTCTCATGTTACCATATAGCATCCTAGGAGGGGGTAGGCTCTTGTGCCACTCTATAGCACCCTAGGAGGGGATAGGCTCTCATGCTACCATATAGCATCCTAGGAGGGTGTAGGCTCTCATTCTACCATATAGCATGCTAGGAGGGGGTAGGCTCTTGTGCTACCATATAGCATGCTAGGAGGGGGTAGGCTCTCATGCTACCATATAGCATGCTAGGAGGGGGTAGGCTCTCATTCTACCATATAGCATGCTAGGAGGGGGTAGGCTCTTGTGCCCACTCTATGCACCTAGGGGGGGGTAGGCCCCATGCTACCTATAGCACCCAGGGGGGATGGGCTCTGTTTTTCCTTTTAAGCACCCTAGGAGGGGGTAGGCTCTCATTCTTCCATATAGCATCCTAGGAGGGGGTAGGCTCTCATACTACCATATAGCATCCTAGGAGGGATAGGCTCTCAGGCCACCATATAGCATCCTAGGAGGGGGTGGGGCTCTTGCCACCATTAGCTCCTAGGGGGGGGTGGGCTCTCCTGCCACCATATAGCAGCTAGGAGGTGTGGTCTCATGCTACAATATATCCTGGAGGTGGTGGGCTCTCATGCACCATATAGCACCCTAGGAGGGGTGGGTTCAGCTCCCATATAGCATCCAGGGGGGGGTAGGTCTCTGCTACCATATAGCCCCAAGGGGGGGGGTGGGCTTTTCTAAACCATATAGCTCCTGGGGGGGATAGGCTCCAGGCCACCCTTTTAGCATCCGGGGGGGGGTGGCTCTCATACCCATAAGCATCCTGGGGGATAGGCTCTGGCCACCATATAGACCTAGGAGGGGGTAGGCTCTCCTGCCACCATATAGCATCCTAGGAGGGGGTAGGCTCTCCTGCCACCATATAGCATGCTAGGAGGATGTAGGCTCTCATGCTACCATATAGTATCCTAGGAGGTGGTAGGCTCTCATGCTACCATATAGCACCCTAGGAGGGGGTAGGCTCTCATGCTACCATATAGCACAAGGAGGGGTGGGCCCTCTCATGTCCATTAGCACCCTAGGAGGGGGTGGCTCTCATGCTACCATTGCATCCTAGGATGGGGAAGGCTCTCTTTCTCCAATATAGTATCCTAGGGGGGGGTAGGTCTATGCTACCATATGGGAAACCCTAGGAGGGTTTAAGGCTCCTGCAAACCATATAGCACCCTGGAGGGGGTGGGGCCTCATGCACCATTAAGCATCCTAGGAGGGGGTGGGGCCTCATGCTACCATTAGCACCCTAGGGGGGGGGTAGGGCCTCATGCTCCCATTATACCCTTAGGAGGGGGTGGGCTCTCTGCTCCCATATAGCACCCTGGGGGGGGGGTTTAGGCCTCATGCTACCATATGCATCCTAAGGGGGTAGGCTTTTAAAAGTACAAAAATAGCATCCTAGGAGGGGAAGGCCCCTCTTTGGCTACCAAAATGCATGCTAGGGGGGGTAGGCTCTCTTTGCTCCCCATATAGCATGCTAGGGGGGATAGGCCTCATGCTCCCCTATAGCCCCCAAGGAGGGAAAAAGGCTCTCTTTCTACCTTTATAGCTTTCCTTTAGGAGGGATAGGCTCTCATGCTCCCATTTTGAAACCTAGGAGGGTTTGGGCCCTCTCATGCTACCATATAGCACCCCTAGGGGGGGGGGGGGATAGGCTCTCATGCTACCATATAGCATGCTAGGAGGGATAGGCTTCTTTGCTACCATATAGAAACCAAGGGGGGGTAAATCTCAGGCTCCCATATAGCATCCTAAAGGGGTAGGTTTCCCCTGCTACCATATAGTTTCCCAGGAGAGGGAAAGGCTCTCATGCAAACCATATAGAAACCCTAGGAGGGATAGGCCTTCATCCCTACCTTTATAGCACCCCTAAAAGGGGGAAAAGGCTTCATGCTACCAAATCATCCTAGGAGGGGGTGGGTCTCATGCCCCTTTTTGGGATCCTAGGGGGGGGTAGGCTCTCATTTTAAAACCAAAAAATAAAAAGCATGCAAAGGGGGGATGGGGCTCTCATGCTACCATTTTGGAAAACCTGGGAGGGTTAGGCTCTCATGCTACCATATTGTATCCTAGGAGGGATAGGCTCTCATGCTACCTTTATTTTTTCCCTAGGGGGGAAATAGGTTTCCCCAATTTTACCATTTTAGCACCCTAGGGGGATAGGCTTCATTTTACATTTGGGCATGAGGGGGATAGGCTCTCAGGGCTACCATATAGAAAACCCTGGGAGGGAAAAGGCTCTCATGCCCCCTATTGTATCCTAGGGGGGATAGGCTCCCCCATGCTCCCATATAGCCCTGGGGGGTTTGGGCTCTCAGGGAACCATTTAGCACCCCTTGGGGGGATGGGCCCTCTCATGTTAACCATATAGCATCCTAGGAGGGATAGGCTCTCATGCTACCATATAGCATCCTAGGAGGGATAGGCTCTCATGCTACCATATAGCATCCTAGGAGGGGGTAGGCTCTCATGCTACCATATAGCATCCTAGGAGGGATAGGCTCTCATGCTACCATATAGCATCCTAGGAGGGATAGGCTCTCATGCTACCATATAGCATCCTGGGAGGGGTAGGCTCTCGTGCTACCATATAGTATCCTAGGAGGGGGTAGGCTCTTATGCTACCATATAGCATGCTAGGAGGGATAGGCTCTCGTGCAGCGGTTTAGCCTCAGGGAGTTTGCCTTGGTTTGCTGCATGTTCTCTCACAGATAGCTGTGTCCTCAGTGCTTGTATATAACTGGTAGGGTTTTGTTCTCATGTCTTAATGTTAATGTATTTTATGTTGGTTTTTCACCTCTTTTTCCGGAGCAGCTTCTATTAATCCTTGTGTTGGTAACTGGTCAGACCTGATGGTTTTCCTGCTTCGGACCATCCTTACTTATTTGAAGGGTCTCTTGACAATAGACTGATCCACAAGTGTTTCCCAGGGATCAGCTCTGATCTGTAGGTGATCTCTAGCGCCACCACCAGTGAGATGAAGCATTACACAGTGTCCATTTACATCAATGGGGGGTCTGTGTAATGCAGGACTGGCCCTCCAAAGCCAGAGAGCTGATGAGCATCCTCCCTCTATTAAAGGGGTGTTCCCATCATAGAGTTTGATGGTGTAGCAATTTGCACATGACTCTTCATTCTGTTCTATAAGAGTTAGGAGTATAAAACACAGTGCTCCCCTGTACTGGGAACTCCCATAGAACAGAATGGAGAACACAGCGCTCCCCTGTACTGGGAGCTCCCATAGAACAAAAGGAGAACACAGCCTCCCCTGTACTGGGAGCTCCATAGAAACAGATGACAGAACACAGCGCTCCCCTGTACTGGAGCTCCCATAGAATCAGAATGGAGAGAACACAGTGCTTCCCCGTACTGGGAAACTCCCATACGAACAAAAGGAGAACACAGCGCTCCCATGTACTGGACTCCCATAAACAGAATGGAGAGAACACAGCGCTCCCCTGTACTGGGAGCTCCCATAGAACAGAATGGGAGAGAACACGTGCCCCCTGAACTGGAACTCCCAATAGAACAAATGGAGAACACAGCGCTCCCTGTCCTGGGAACTCCCATAGAACAGAATGGATAACAACACAACCCCCTGTACTGGGAGCTTCCATAAACACGAATGGAGAACACAGCGCACACCCTGTACCTGGGAACTGCCCATAGAACAAATGGAGAATCACAGCGCTCCTCTGTACTGGGAACTCCCATAGAACAGAATGGAGAACACAGTGCTCTCCCTGACTGGGAACTCCCATAAAACAGGAATGGAGAACAACAGCGCTCCCTGTACTGGAACTCCCATAGAACAGATTGAAGAACACAGCGCTCCCCGTACTGGGAACTCCATAAACAGAAATGAAGAACACAGCGCTCCCCTGTAACTGGGACCGTCCCACAGAACAGAATGGAGAACAACGGCGCTCCCCTGTACTGGGAACTCCCCCATAGAACAGAATGAGAAAACACAGCGTACCCCTGTACTGGGAACTCCCATAGAACAGCAATGGAATGAACACAGCGCTCTCCTGTACTGGGAACTCCTATAGAGGAGAATGGAAGCTCGGCCGCATTTATGATCAAATCTCCTTTTTGAGCCGACATTTTCGGGGACCCCATTCCCAAGATATCTGCAGCTCCCTGAGGCAGTACCCGCACCTATCAGGCTATGGATTTGCTGTCAGAGCTAGATGGGGACCCCCTCTCTATTCAGATGACCATGTCGCCTGATATTCTCTTCATCTGTGGTGTTTTTGTTTCCAGAATGAAAGATCCGAGCAGGAAGAACGTGGTCTTTGCTCAATTCCGAAAGAACGACCGGGACAAGCAGAAGCTGATCGAGACCGTGGCCAAGCAGCTGCGGGGGCTGATCGTGAGCCACCACTCCTGATGTAGCCACGCAGAGACCGACAGGGGACTGTGCAGCACCTTCTACACTGAAGCACTCCCTAGTATACAGCCCATCTGAGGGCGCTTCTGCTGGCCTCCTAAATCGTATTGCTGGGCCAAGACTGAACAAGGGGGTGTAGGGTTTTCTAATGCTTTTGGGCAGGTGCTGGTGGCTGGTCTTTACTATTGCACTGATATTCTAGGGTTGACATGTACAGTGTTAGGGAATGTCACTTTGACACGTTTTTAGTACACACAGCACTGACGGTGGAACGGGGGGATGTCCTAGAGACGCACTCCGACCCGTAAGGGATCATCTCCTTCACACTAATCCACACCTATAGACTGGGAACTCGTAGGAGGAACCTGAGGACTCTTATTAGTGGAAGTACTGGGCACCTCTTACTACCACGAGGGCGGGAGGTGCGCCCAGTCCGGCTTCACTGTCTCTTATTCTGTCCTTTTCTTCTATATTGACCTTGACTTCTTCATGCGTTTTTTTCAATTCTTTTGGACAGCCCAGAAGACAACATTGATGAATTCTTATCTACAACATAGGAACCACAGCGTTTAATGTCTGTTCTAGACCCATTGGATTCTTCTCTGTCTAAAATTTCTTTTCTCAGCTCTTTTTATGGAAATACCCAAAAAGGCAGAAACCGAACCTATGAGATGTCAGAAGCGAGAGCTGTGGAGGATTGTGGCTGGTCGGTGGCCATTGTGTCCCACCGTCCCTTGGTTTGGCAGAGCCCCATAAATTCTGCCATGTGATATTTGAACAGATTTGGAATATTAAAAGTCCTCGTGTCCTTCTGATGAAGCCACCATGTAGATAAGACTCTGCGATGGTGGAATGCATGTCCGTCATGACCCCAACTGATCAGTTATGATGAGATATAATAGGATCTTTAGGCAGCTGGTGGCAGTAGATATAACACAAATGCTTTGGATGCATCTCTGTGAGGTATACACAGTGCTCGAAGGGGTCTTCCTATCATATCGAAAAGGTATGTCATCAAAGTATGATGGGGTAGGACATGCACCGATCTCAGAACGGGCCCCCAAGAATGAGGGCCCTTCGACGGGAAATTTTCCTGGTCAGCCCTTGTGAAAAGAAACCCCCAAATTTCTTTTGGGTTTTTGGATTTTCCCGGGGTTACGACATAATAAAACAGCTCTTTTGTACCCCGGAATTTCTCATAGAGTAGAATGGAGAGAACACAGTGCTACCCTGAAATTTTTTCTCTTTTTCAACCTTTTGGGACCTGCCCCTGATGACATTTTTAAAGCACTAGGGGGTAACCCCCCCCTTTTAAGAGAAAAGTTTTTGCCCTTCGCCAAACCCAAATTTTTTCGCCTTAAAGGGAAGGGGAATTCCAAGGGTGGGCACTGATAAAAAGCGGGAATTTGGGTTCCCGGGGGGAAAATGCTGTGTTTTGAGTCTCTTTAATTTCTTGCTCTTCTCCGTTGTCTCTTCGGCTTCCTTTTGTCAACAATCCCCTTTGGGAAATTTCCTCTAGGGTTTTTTGGGTTTTTTTTTGGCACGGCCCCATAATTTACATATTTTAAACCTGGGATACTATATTCATTTCTACTTTTATGTTGGGAAAGGGAAAACCCCGGCTGGGGCTTCTGTAAATCTTTTATAATCCCCAGCAGCGGGGTAGGTTAAAAAAACAATAATTCCGGGTCCTTTTTTTGTGGATGTTTCCCCAGGTCCCCCCATTTTTTGAAATTCTACGGGCCTCGAGGGCCGGCCGTTTATCCCCACTATTGTTTCGTGGCCCTGTTTCTTTTTGGGTTTTTATGTTTAGGGATAAAAAAGTTTTCCTTTTCGTTGTGTTCTGTAGCATTTAAATTGGTCCTAGGGGGGGGTTTTTAAACCCCTTTTTGTTGACAAGAAACCTCTTTTGGGGACTTTGACCTCTTTTGTTGGGTCGGGTTCTATGGAGGGGTAGATCCTTCCTCATTCTAAGGAGCTTTGGGAAATTAGATTTTTTTTTGCGGGGTTGTATAGGAAGGGCAAAAATGTTCCTTTTTCCAAAACCTGTTTTAAAGTTTTTAATGCCTTTATTTTTTTACAGCTCAGCCCTTTCTTTCCTTCAAAAAGTTATTTACCCACCCAAACCTTTGAAATTTGGGGGTCCCAAAAACCTGTCCCGGGGTAAGGGGGCTCTCTTTTTTGGACCCTTTTTACAGAATTTTCAAAATTGGTTTTGAGTAAGCGATGGGGAAGGGCCCCCTTACACCTTACAGGCCATTCTTCGTTGAGGACACTGCCGGGGGCCTTATTCTCCCTTCCCGACGTCTTTTTCCCCGGTTACATGTTTTTAGAAATTTTACCCCTTTCCCCCCAAATTTGGGAAATGGAAACCCTGCGGGGGTTTGCGGCTGTGAAAACTTTGGGTTTAAAATTTTTATTTTTAAAATTTTCCAAACCAAAAAAAAAATATTCTTTTTCTGGCCCCTTCCCAAACTTTTTTGAAAGGAACAATCTAAAGACTTAGATGAAAAAACACGTTTCCACCTGAAACTTTTTTGCTGTTCTATAAATAAAGCAAATGCGCCCAGAGTTTTAAAAAGGTGCGGGGGTCAACCTCTGGGGGGGGCCCCCCAAAGATTTGGCCTTTTTTTATGTTAGAAGGGGTGTTCGGCTTAAACTTCCCCTTAAAGCCCGAAAGGGGGGATTTGTGCAAAAACCGGGCCCCACCCGGTTTCCTTAAATTTCTGAGGGGAACTTTAAAATGCCCAAAGGCGCCCCTCCCAAGCTACCCAGAAAAGGGGAAATCCCCATATCCTATTGTTTCGGGCATAAAAAACAACTTGCCCTTTTAATTGTAATAGGCCCTTCAGTGGGCAGCAAAGAAATCCCTAAATTCTAGAGTTTGGCAGGTTATTTCCAGATAGTTGCTTTTACTCTCACCGTCTGGTATGTTGAGAAACAAGTCAGGTGGAGAGCACACCAAGCTAGGGTTTCCATATACTCCGAGGACGTGATATATGTCACATCATGGAAATAAGTGAGAAATATAGCGAGAGCGATGGCGCAGGTAGAGGGGCTTTTTTTTTATTTGAACCCTCGGGGTTCCGATTCCTTGCAAGTGGGAAACGGGGTCAAATGTGCCGGGAATGGGGTGTGATCTCGCTTTTCCCCCTTATTTAAATGACTGATTTTTTTTAACCCCTCTTAAAGCAAAAAAATTAGTTTCCTTTGATAAATTTCCCTTCCAAAAATATTGTGTGAAACTGTCATATTACACCCCCACCAGGCCCTTCCTGTTTGAAATTTTTAAAAATTAAAATAAGACAGCAGGCCCTTCTGTTTTGAACCCTTCCCCCATATCCCCAAGAAGCGGGACCTTCTGGTTGTTTCTTTTCATTATTTAAAAGACAGCAGGCCCTTTTCCTGTGTTGAAATCTGTCATTTTACAAAAAACAGCGGGGCCCTTTTCTTTTTGGAAATCTGTAAATTTTCTTGACACCAGGTTTTTCCCTGTTTTAGTATCTGTCAAATACAAAAACGCGGGCCCTTCTGTGTTGTATCTGTCATAAACCAAGAAAACGGGGCCCTTTTGTTTTTGTATTTTTCTTTTATACTCCCAACGCCGGGGCCCTTTAGTGTTGAAACTTTCTTTTTAAAACCAAGATAGCGGGACCTTCTGTGTTTGTACCCTTTTCACATAAAAAAAGCAAAACCCTTTCCCTGTTTTGTATCTTTTAAATATACTAAGACAAAAAGAACATTCTTTTTTTGAATCTGTCATTTTTACTAAGCGCGGGCCCTTCGTTGTACTGTAAATTTAAACTAAGACAGCAAACATTCTGTTTTGTTTTCTGTCATAAAACTAGACAGCAGGACCCTTCTTGTTGTTTTTCTGTCATAAACTAAGACAGCGGGCCCTTCTGTTTTGTATCTGCAAAATACTAAGCCCAGCGGGCCCTTCCCCGGGTTGTACGTCATAATTTAAAGACACAGGCCCTTCTTGTAAAAAATTTGTCCAAATAAAAACCCAGCGGGCCCCTTCTGTGTTTTTATTTTGTAAATATACAAAGACCCCAGGATTCTTTTTTGAATCTGTAAATTACAAAGACAGCAGGCCCTTTTTTGGGTTTGAACCCTGTCTTTACTAAGACACGGGGACCACATTTAATGAAAAATTCTTTTTGGTTTTTATTAAAGACAGGGAACCCTTTCTGTGTTGTTTCTGTCATTTCCCAAACAGCGGGGACCTTCTTTTTGAATCTTTTTCTTTAATCCCAAGCCCGCAGGACCTTCTTTATTGAACCCTTGTCTTTTATTTAAGAAAGCGGGGACCTTCTGTGTTGTACCCGTCATTTTACTTCACCAGGCCCTTCTGTTTTGTATCTGCCCCATTTACTAAGACAGCAGGACCTTCTGTGTTGTATCTGTCATAAAACTAAGACCTTTCGGGGCCTTCTTTTTGATCTGCCCAATATATTAAGAAAAGCATGACCTTCTGTGTTTATCTTTTCCAAAATCCCAAGGACGCAGGACCTTCTTTTGTTTCTGAACCATATACAAAACAGCGGACCCTTCCCTGTGTTTTTAATCTGCCCAATAAAAGAAAAGCAGGCCCATTTCTGTGTTGTTTTCCTGCATTACTAAGACCACGGGGCCTTCTGTTTTTTTATCTGTCATATACCGGGGACAGCGGGGAACCCTTCTGTTTTTAAAAGTCAAAAACCCAAAACAGCAGGCCCCTTCTGTTTGTACCCGGGTTAAAAATCCCAAGGGCCCGCGGGCCCTTTCTGTGTTTTATCTGAAAAGCAAAGCACCCAGGACCTTCTGTGTTGTATCTGTCATATACTAAGACAGCAGGACCTTCTTTTTGGGTACCCTGTTAATACTAAGCCCAAGAGAGGCCCTTAGTTTGTTCTGAAAATATCTAAGACAGCAGGACCTTCTGTGTTGAAATTGCCCCATGTACAAAAACCCGGGGCCTTTTCCTGTGTTGTATCTGTAAAATACAAGACAGCGGGACCTTCTTTGTTTTTCTGTCATATCCCAAGACAGCAGGCCCCATTCTTTTGTTTTAAATCTTAAAAAAAATTTTTTTTACTTAGAACCAACCCCGGGGGAATTTTTCTGTTTTTGGACTGTCATGAAACTAAAAACCCCGGGTTTTCCCTGTTTTGGGTTCTGTCAAAATCCCAAGACCGCGGCCCTTCTGTTTTGGGTTTCCCTTTTTTTAAAAAACCAAACCGAAACAGAAAAAAGGACCTTCTGTGTTGTATCTTCTTTATCCCAAAGACAGGGCCCCTTCTTGTTTTTTGTTTTTCTGTTCCATTTTTAACCCAAGACAGCGGGCCCTTCTGTGGTTGGTTTTCCCCTTTTTTCCCATTTTACAAAGACACCGGGGCCCTTCTGTGTTGTATCGGGAAATTACTAAGAAAAGGGGGCCTTTGTTTGTATTTTTGGCCCCATTTTACTAAGACCAAACCGGGGGCCTTCTGTTTGAATTTTGTCATATGTAAAGACAGAAGGACTTTGGGGGTTTTTTTTCTGTCCCAACCTTTTATTGGACCACCAGGGCCTTTCTGGGGTTTGTAAAAACCCCCTTTTTTCATTTTTTCCCAAGGGACACCAGCCTTCTGGGGTTGGACCCTGCCCATTTTTTCCCAAGACAGCGGGACCTTTTTGTTTTGGGGATTTTGCCCAGGGAACCAAAAACACCAGGGCCTTCTGTGTTGTATCTGCCCCATTTTCCCAAGCCCACCAGGCCTTTTCTGTATTAAAAATCTGTCATGTACTAAGAACCGGGGCCTTTTGTTTTTGAATCGGTCTTACCAAACCACAAAAACCTTTCTGGGGTTGAAACTGCCCAAAAAACCAAGACGCAGGACCTTCTGTAGTACTTGGTCCTGTATTGTCCATGTGAGTATGTTTGAAGGCCACACCTACCGTTCACATCACCGGCTAGTTGTCCACCTGGGGTTTTTTGGCCCGGACCGGGTGTTTGCTAAAAACCCGAAAAAACCATTTTTTACAATCCCAAAACCCAAATTTTTCCCGGCATCATCTACCCCCCCCCCCCAAGGTTAGGGCCAAGTTTTAAAATGTAAAAAAATTTTTGTAAAACCAAATTAATAATATGTAAAAGCTGTGTGCCAAAATTTTGCCCCCTGCCCCCAGAAGCTGCCCAAGGCGCTGTGTCGCACCCTTTCCCTGCTGAGGGGAATGTGCTCTGCCTTTCAGAGGGCGCCATTTTTACACTGTCAGCCCGGGTTTCCCAAAATTTTTAAAGGGGGCCCCAGGGGAAAAGTTTTAGGGGTTTATGGGAAACGGCGCAAAAAAACAGTTTTTTTGATGGGATAGGAGCGGTTGGGGCTTAGGGGGAAACCGGGGCCCCGGGCAGGAGGGAAGGGCCCAAGGGAAAAAGATGTCCCAGAAAATTTTCCCATTCTGGGGGGCCGGGCCTTTGGGAGTTTTGGCGGGGTTTGGGGTGGCCGGGGCAATGCCACCACCTGAAAAGTTCCCTAAACAGATGGTGTAGAGGAGCCCCCAAACCAATTTTTGGGTGGCCGCCCCCGTTCTGTCCCCCCACCCTTTTTGCCCAAGCACTGGTGCTTTCCCCCGGGGGAAAAAATTTAAAATCGGGTTTCCCATAGACAGCCCCCTTGTCCCCTGCCTGCTGGCCACTCGCAGGCCCTATAAAGTGACATTGTGGGCCGGATTCAGCCCACGGGCCTTGAATTTGACAATGGTCCACCAAGTCCTGACCGCTCGTGCCAAATAACTGTGCCAATGTGGAGTTGCATCTGGTTCTCCATTGCCATATACTATACAGAATGTAGAACTTGTTTGGCCAACGTCTTCAGGGATGCCACTGCGTCCTATGAAATTGTAAGAAGCCCCCTATTTAAATTGGGTGAGACCTTATAAGGGATTTTACATTAATCATACGCTTTGAAGAGCCATGGAAATATATCAGAGAAAAGCACCGGTTGGTGGTCAATGAGCCGGAACCACAACCCACTGTACGAAGGGGAGGCTGCGGTGCACATGTCACACTCACTGGTCCCTGTGGGAACAGAAATAGGAAGTCTGAAAACCTCTGAGTGAGGTTAAAGGGGAGATCCCACCTTAGGCTTCAAATGGCATATTGAAAGGATATGTCTGATAGGTGCGAGTCCCACCTCCTATCTCGGGAAAAACCTCCAAAAGTGTTGGCTCGGGATGGAGAGCCAGTCACTCTTGTGCATGACTCTCCATTCTGTTCTATGGCAGTACGGACGAACATTTCGCTAATCTGTACTGGGAACTCCCATAGAACAAAACGTAAAGTTGTGTGCAAATGGAACCGGCTCTCCATCCTGAGCTAGGTGCATGTCCCAGAGGTAGGAATGCACCTATCAGACCTCGATGGCGTATTGTAAGGAGTTGCCATCAAAGTCTATGATAAGAACACCCCTCTAAGGCCGTGTCTAGACGGCAGACTGTCAAATACTGTTCAGATTCTTTTCTAGCAGTATTTTACAGTCGGTTTTCGGGTTTTTTTGCCCCAGTTTTCGGATTTCGGGGATCTCCCGTTACAGAGCAGTGCTATAATCTGACGTTTTCCGGTGCATTACAGAACATGTTCTAAGGTCCTTGGTCGGGTTTGAAATCTGACCTGAGAAAATCCGAGCTGTGTAGACGACCGCTCGGATTTTCTATTGCGGTCTATGGCGATGGTTACAGTCAGATCTTTGTGGATTCTAAATCTTGAATCTGCTTTGAAATCCGACCATAAACCAGTCGTGTGGAGACCCAGCCTTAGGGAATGTGGCAATGGCCATTGTTGCAGTGAGCAGAGATGGAGCTCCAGAGATGGGGGTCTCAGTTTTGTAATTGAATACTAGAAATGGACAAATTGATGGCAGGAATCAAATGCTAAAAAGTAAGGCTACCAACTGGTGAAGACTTCTGGATCCACAGCTATCAGCAGCTATCCACTCAATGTTAGGCACCTTCTTCCTCCAGTATTCTCCACGGGAGCCACCATAAGAGTGACCGTAGGATGGAAGCCTCCAACTATGGTAAATTGCCCTTTTTTCACTCAAAAAAGATAAAAATTTAACCTACGGGATGCAAAGGAAACTCGTACTGACCAGCGGGGCCGGGGGGTCTTTGGGGGGGTTGGGGAAATTCCCGCTTGAAATTTTTACGCATTTTTAAAACCCCCCCTTTTCTTCCCAGAGAGGAAACGTTCCCTTCAGCAATTTTGTCTTAGGGGGAGGCCATGATGATCTGGTCGGAGCCTCTATTGTGTTTGAATAGACTTACGAGGTAACACCCCAGAGGTAGCGTAAGTTCAAGGCAGGTATTTGGGCCCGTGGAATGTCAGCCATCACTTACCGGGTGTCACACTGAATTTTTGTTAAACGGAAATTTTTATAAATTGCTTTTTTCCCCACCTCTTTTTATAAAAATTTCTCCCCCCTTAAACAGAGCCAGAATAAACTAATTTATGTGCAAAAATTTTGGCCTCCCTTTTGTTTTTTTTTTTCCCCTTTTTTCCCTCCCTCCTAAAATGATTATTTTTGGGGTTTGGGACTTCTGTGCTATGTAACCCCTGTCCTCTGTTTAATGGACCAGGGCTATAGGTTGCCCTTTTGCCCCCTTGGGCTTTTTCTTTAATGACGGGACTGGGGCCTTCAGGGAAGCCACCCAAAAAATAAACCGGGCGCAACCCCAATCCCAAACCAAGAGAAGGGGGCAGCCCCCTTGAAATTGTTAAGAGCTTTTTAACCACTGCCCTATAGGGTTTTGTTTCAAAAGGGCATTTCTCCCCTTTATATGTATTGTAAAAAAAAATTTTGGGGGCTGTCCCTGACTTTTTTGGATGAAAAACTGAAAGGGGGGGGTCCTTTTTTTCCCCAACAACGGCAATTTTCCCCTTTCATTTCGAGGGGGATCCGGTTTGGTGGCCTTTAACCCTTTTACCCCCTTTTGTTATATTTTTCCCAAAAAAAAAGGCTACGGGAAAATGGGCTGTACCCATCACCAGGTTTTATGGGAAAGGTGCCCAGCCCAAAAGGAAACCTCAAAGGGAGGGGACCCCTCTCCCAAGAAGAGATGCCTAAGATGCGCCCAGTCTTTCCCACTCCAGGGAGCGCACCTTCACCAGATCACTCAGGATGTTCCTACAAACCTCATTCACTGGCAGGATTTTCTGACACGTTAAAACCACTTTTAAACACGTTTCTTGTGCGTTCAAAGATGTAAAAATTTTTTAACCACTCCCCCGCCCCAGGAAAAAGGGTTTTCACCCGTCCCTTCAAACCCAAAACCTTTGAATGCTCCTTAGACCCACTCCGTACAGGAGAGACTCGGAACCCCGGGGCCATCCCAGGGAAGGGGATCCCCCCCAAAGTTATAAAACCTCTAATTAAAGGGGGCAATAAAACAGGAAGGGTCCCTTTACTCCCCAAAGCGGGCCCAAACCACACCCCTCTCTGGGGAAAACCCACGGGTTCCTCAAGCCCCTACACTTGGAAACAGCGCCAAGCCAAATCCCAAAACTTCAAAGGGATCCGCACCGAATTCAAAAGTTTTAACCCAACCATCAGAGTCTAAGCTGGACAACCTCTGAGGGTCAATGATTTTTGAAAAATCTTTGGGGTTTTGAAAATTCCCCCCCAAAACCAAAGGTTTCCCCAAAACCCCTTAAAATTCCTTGACAAAACCCCGAAAATTGGAGGTTTGAACCTTTTCCCCGGGAAAACCCCAAGGTTTAAACATAAACCCTAAAAAGGTTTCCAAAGGGGGGTTTACCCCGGAAATCCTTCATTTGGGCCCCTTTCTTCCTCCCTTTCCCGGGAAAGGGGGGGCCCTAAAAAAATCCCCACCAGAAGGCGCCCCGCAAAACCCGCCCCTTTTTCCAAAGGTCCACTAAATTTATCTTGAGAAAGGTGTTCACCAGGAACAACACGGGGTTGACCATACGTAACCCCTCCTAATTTTCTCATGTGGTAAGTCACTACTCTCTTGACTAGGTTCAGTTTGTTCCTTCATAACAGTTGGAAAAACAGACTAGATCTGCAGCCAAAGAGTTTCTGGCAAAAGGCAGACGGCCCGGGTTATTTTCCCTTTCCGTAAAAAAAATTCCCCGGGCCAACCTTTTACTGAAGAACTTTTCTTTTTGGTGGCAGGGGAAGGTTCCGGGGCCATTTTTTCGGGGCCAAACTCATCAATTGTGGGAAGGTTTGCTCCAATTTGAATATGAATCCCTCCTTCGGGTTTTAACATCCCTTTTGGGAAATCTTCCACAAGACAATGCGCCCATGTCACAGGGCTAAAAATTTTAAAACAATTGGTTTAAAGACGGACCCAAAATTTCCCAAAGTACTCTCGGGGCCCCCAAAATTTTCCCCAGACCCCAATTTGAGCTGTTTTGGGGCCCCTGGTTAAATGATGTGGCCTCTATGGCCCCCTGCAGCACCCGGCTCAGATACGGGGACCAACCTACCAGAACCTTATAGAGTTACTCCCAGCCCCCCAGAAAGGTGTCTTCTCCCTTACACACAATTTTTCTGAGTACACTGCGGTAAATAATTGTACCCCCAATAAGGGTGGAAAATAATATACTGTTCATCTCCTGTGCATTAAAAGGGGAGTAGCCCTGGGGCCCTCACAAAATCCAGCTTAATTCTCTCTTGTTTTGGATCAGCCCATGTGTCGTTTTGGGTGCGGGTTTTGGCGACACCCCTCACCTTTTTCCTTTCTGTTTTAAAACAACCCGCGCTTGGATTTCCGGGGGGGCGGGGCCGGGATTTAAAAGTGACCAAAGTTTAGCCCTGTCACCATGTATGGCGGGGTCGGGGGGGGGGAAAAACTTCAATTTTTTGGTTTTTTCCCTTCCCAAAAGATTTTTGATTTTTCCCTGACTCTTTTCTGAAATGAGGACGAGGCCCTAGAAAACACAAGACACTAATTTCACCGTTCCCAAAAATTTTCATAAACCGCCACTTTTTTTTTTTAAATAGTTTTGCCCACTGATGAAAAATTTCATAGGGAAAATCTTTTTGAAAAGTCTAAAAAAGAGAGACGCCCATCCCCAGTTCAGCCTTTTATGCTACAGTGTTGTCCAGAAAAGGAAAAACCCCCCTTGGGGGTTGAACCCAAATTGCCCATTTTGGGTTTAAAAAAAACCCTTTCCCCCGACTCCAATCGGGCAAAAAAAAAAATCCCGGGACAGCGCCCCCTCTCTAAATTTCCTGGTCACTAAACTTTTTTCTTTTATTAAAATCTAGAAATGTATCAAACCCCCTTCTCCAAATCCGGGTCACTACAAACTTGTTCAAATTAATTCCCATCAGAAATGAATCTAGACCCTTCTCCAGAATCCTGGTCACAAAAACCCCATTTTTAAATTTTAAATTACATCTAAAAATGTATCCAAACCCTTCTCCCAGAATCCTAGCACAAAACCTTTTTATAAAATTACCCCTTTAAATGAAATTGAAAAAATAACCCTTCCCCCCAAATCCGGGGTCACAAATAACTTTTAAATTTAATTACATCTAGAGATGAAATCCAACCCTTTCCCCAGAATCCTGGTCACATAACCTTTTTTATATTTTTTACATCTAGAAATGTACCCCGGGACCCTTCTCTAGAATCCTGGACACTACAACTTGTTCTATTTTTAAACATCTAGAAATGTATCCAAAACCCTTTTTCCAAACCCCCCAAATAATTTTGTTCAAATTATTACACCCAAAAATGTATCCAGCCCTTTTTCTCCAAATCCCGGCACTATAACTTTTTAAATATTATTCCATCAAAGAAATTTATCCAGCCCCCTTCTCCAAACCCGGGTCCAAGAAACTTTTTAATACAAATTAAACATCTAGAAATGTATCCAGACCCTTCCCCAGAACCCCGGGCCCACTATAACTTTTTTTAATTATTAAAACTAGAAAGGGTATCCAAAACCTTTCCCTCCAGAATCCTAGTCACTATAACTTGTTAAAATTATTACCATCAAAAAAATGTACCAAACCCTTCTCCAGAACCCGGTCACTAAACTTGTTATATTTTTACATCTAAAAAAAGTTTTCCAAGACCCTTCCCCCAAAATCCTGGTCACTAAAACCTTTTTTAAAATTTTTAAAATCTAAAATGTATCCAACGCTTTTCTCCGAATCCTGGTCACTACAACTTTTTATTTTAAATTACATCTAGAAGGGTAATCCAACGTTTTCTCCAAAATTCCTGGTCCCCTATAACTTTTTTATAAAAATTACTTTCTAAGTGTTTCCAGACCCTTCTCCAAATCCTGGCACTATAACCTTTTATATTATTACATCTAGAAATGTATCCGCCCCCTTCCCCTTTTTAAGAATCCTGGCACTACAATTTGTGTTCTTTTTTAACATCTAAAAAAAGAAACCCAGCCCCTTTTCTCCGGGCCCCCCGGGTCACTAATAACTTGTTCTATTTTTTTAAAATTCAAAAAATGTTTCCAAAACCCTTCCCCCAGAACCCCGGGTCCCCTATAACTTGTTATATTATTAAAATCAAAAAGGGGGTTAACCCCCCTTTCCCAAACCCCGGGTCACAGAATTTGTTATACTATTCACCTAGAAATTTTTTCCAGACCCTTCTCCAGAACCCCCGGTCACTATCACTTGTTATTTTAATTAAAATCAAGAAATGTTTTCAAAAACCCGTTCCCCAAACCCTAGTCCCCTAAAACTTTTTTATAATATTACTTTCTAAAAAATTAAAACCAAACCCCTCCAGAACCCCTTTAAACTATAACTTTTTAAATTTTAAATTACATCTAGAAATGTATCCAGACCCTTCCCCAGAATCCTGGTCACTACAACTTTTTTTAAAATAAAATTACATCTAGAAATTTTCCCAAACGCTTCTCCAAAAACCGGTACACTAAAAACCCCTTTGTTAAATTTTTACATCTAGAAATTACCACCCCCGTTTCTCCAAAATCCTGGTCCACTAAAACCCTGTTAAAATTTTTTCCCCTAGAAAATGTATCCAGACCCTTCTCCCAAAAATCCTGGTCACTATAACTTTTATATTTTTAAACACCCAAAAATTTATCCAACCCTTCTCCAAAAATCCTGGAAAACTAAAACCCTTGTTCAAATTATTACATCTAGAAATGTTCCAGACCCCTCCAAATCCCGCCCACAAATAACCTTTTTTAAAAATTAAATTTACCCCCAAAAATGAAACCAAACCCCCTTTCCCTCCAAATCCTATTCACATAACTTGTTATATTTTTACTTCAAGAAATGAAATCCAAACCCTTCTTCAGAATCCGGTCACAAAAAACTTGTTCTTTTAAATTACATCTAAAAATTCCCAGACCCTTCCCCAAAATCCTGGTCACTAAAACCCTTTGTTATATTTTTTAAAACTAGAAAGAAAACCAGCCCCCTTTCCCCCGGGAACCCCGGGCCCACTATAACTTTTAAAATTTTTTAAAATAAAGAAATGTACCCAAACCCCCTTCCCCAAATCCGGGCCCATTTTAAATTTGTTATAAAAATTACACCCTAAAAAAATTGTACCCCCCAAAGGCCCCCCCCCCTTCCCCAGAACCCCGGTCACTATAACTTGTTATATTATTACATCTAAAAATGTTTTCCAAACCCTTCCCCGGGAATCCCGGTCACTAAAAACTTTTTTTAAAATTTTAATTACATCTAAAAAAGGGTACCAGACCCTTCCCAGAATCTTGGTCTTTAAAAATTTTTGTTTTTTTATTACATCAAAGAAATGTATCCAAAACCCTTCCCCCCCCAGAATCCTGGTCACAAATAACTTTTTATAAAAATTACTTCTAAAAAATGAAACCCAAACCCCTTTCTCCAGAATCCTGGTACCTACAATTTGTTATATTATTACATCTAAAATGTACCCCAACCCTTTTTCCTCCAAAACCCCCTTTTCCCACTATAACTGTTCTTTTAATTACATCTAGAAATGTATCCAGACCCTTTCCCCTCCAGAATCCGGTCCCCAATAACTTTTTAATATTTTTAACAACCATAAATGTACCCCCAGCCCCTTTTCTCCAAAACCCCCGGGGGTCACTAAAACCTTGGTTTCTATTTTTTAAACATCTAAAAAGTATCCAGACCCTTTTTTCCCAAAAACCCCGGTCACATAACTTGTTTAATTTTTACAAATAGAAATGAAAGGAAACCCCCTTTCTCCAAAATTTCCTGGTCACTTAAAATTTATATTTTTATATTAAAATTTTAACCAAACCCCCTTTTCCAAATTTCTCGGCCCACTATAAACTTTTTTATATTATTACTTTCTAGAAAGATCCAACCCTTCTCCAAAATTTCCTGGTCCTATACCCTTTTTTTAAATTACTTCTAGAAATGTATCCAGATCCTTCCCCAAAAATCCTGGAAAATTTATAACTTGTTTATATTATTAAAATCAAGAAAGGGTACCCAGACCCTTTCCCTCCAAAATCCTGGTCACTTTTAAATTTTTTTAAAATTATTACATCTAAAATGTACCCAGCCCTTTTTTTTTCAGAATCCTGGTCACTATAACTTGTTATATTTTTAAACATCTAAAAATGTATCCAGCCCCTTCTCCAAACCTGGTCACTATAATTTGGGTTATATTATTAAATCTGGGAAAATGTATCCAACCCTTTCTCCAAAATCCTGGCCCACTAAACTTGTTTAAAATTATTCCCAACTAGAAAATGAATCCGGGCCCCCTTTTTTCCAAACCCCGGCCCACTTTTAACTTGTTATATTTTTACTTTCTGGGAAATGTATCCAGAGCCCTTTCTCCAGAACCCCGGTCCACTATAGCTTTTTAATTTTTTTTACATCTAAAAAAGAAATCCGACCCTTCTCCAGAATCCTGGTCACTATAACATGTTATATTATTAAATTTTGAACTGTTTTCCGGCCCTTCCCCCGGGAACCCCGGGTCACTATAACTTGTTAAAATTATTAAATCAAGAAATGTATCCAACCCCTTCCCCCCAAAAAACCCCCGGGTTCACTAAAAACCCCCCAAATTTAAAATTAATTCCCACCCCTAAAAAAAATGAAAATTCCAAAACCCCCCCCTTTTTCCCGGAAACCCCTTTGGTCCCCTAAAAAAAATTGTTATTTTTATTACATCTAGAAAGTATCCAGACCCTTCCCCCAAATCCTGGTCTTTAAATAACTTTTTTAAAATTTATAAACATCTAGCAAAATCCAGACCCTTCTCCAGAATCCGGTAAATAAAACTTTTATATTATTAAATCTGGGAAATGAAACCCCAAAACCTTCTCCAGAATCCTGGTCACTGTAACTTTTTAAATTTTTTACATCTAAAATTTTATCCAGCCCCTTTCCCTCCAGAATCCTAAATCATTTATAACTTGTTAAATTATTAAAATTTTTTAAAAAAGAAATCCAACCCCCTTCCCCAAAAATCCTGATCACTATAATTTTGTTAATAATACATCAAAAATGAAATCCAAAACCCTTCCCCAAAGGAAACCGGGGTCACAAAATAACTTGTTAAAATTATTACATAAAAAAAGGTACCCAACCCTTCCCCCCAAGTATCCGGGGTAAAACTTTAATTTTTTCCCTATTATTACTTTTAAAAATTTATATCCAACCCTTTTTCCGAATCCGGGTTTCACAAAAACTTTTGGTTAAATTATTACAACCAAAAAAGATCCAGCCCCCCTTCTCCAAACCCCCGGTTTCACAAAACTTGTTCTATATTACATCAGAAATGTACCAGAACCCTTCTCCAAAAAAAAAAAAACCCCCCCCGGGGTCCCCTAAAACTTGTTATATTTTTACATATTAAATTATGCAGACCCTTCTCCAAATCCGGGTCACTAAAAACTTTATATTTTTATATATAAAATGAAAATTCCAAACCCTTCTCCAGAAACCCTTTAGTCACTATAACTTTTTATATTATTACATCTAAAAAATGTATCCAAAAAACCCCTTCTCCAAAATCCTGGCATTTATAAACCCCTGTTATATTATTAAAATCTAAAAAATGCCCCCAAATTTCCTTTCCTCCAAAATCCTGGAAACATAACTTTTTTATATTTTTTTAAACATCTAAAAATTTTAATTCCAGACCCTTCCCCAGAATCCTGGCACAAAAACTTGTTATATTTTCCCATCTGGGAAATGAAAACCAGACCCTTCTTCTGAATCCGGTCACTATAACTTTTTTATTTTTTATTACATCTAGTTTTTGTATCCGGGCCCCTTTCTCCAAATCCTGGTCACTAAAACTTTTTTTAATATTTTTAAAAATCTAAAATGTATCCAAAACCCTTCTCCAGAATCCTGGTCACTATAATTTTGTTATATTATTAAATCTAGAAATTTTTCCCCAACCCTTCTCCCAAATCCGGTCCCCAATAACTTTTTTAATTTTAAATTAAAATCTAGAAAAAACCCAAAAAACCCTTCTCCAAAAATCCCTTTCACAATAGCATGTTTTTTAATTACATCAAGAAATGTATTCCAGCCCCTTTCCCAGAACCCGGTCACTATAAAAATTTATTTTTATTAAACCCAGAACTGTATCCGCCCCTTCTCCAAAAACCCCGGCACTATAACTTGTTAAAATTTTTAAAAAATTTTTTAAATTTGTACCCCGACCCTTTTTCCAGAAACCCTTTGTCCCCTTTTAATTTGGGTTAAATATTATTACATTTAAAAATGTACCCAGCCCTTCCCCGGAACCCCCTTGGTCACAAAAAACCCTTTTATATTTTTTCCCTCTAAAAATTTTATCCAGACCCTTCCCAAAATCCGGGGTCTTTTATAACTTTTTAAAATTTTAAATTACATCTAGAAAATTTACCCAGATCCTTTTTCCTAATCCTGGTCACTATAATTTTAAAAAAATTTTATTACATCAAAAAAATGTAATCCAGATCCTTCCCCCGAACCCTTGGTCACTGAAACTTGAAAAATTTTATTAAAATCAAAAAATGAAACCCAACCCCCTTCTCCAGAACCCCTAAACACTATAAATTTTGGGGTTAAAATATTATTACAACTAGAAATGAAATTCAACCCTTCCCCCAGAATCCTGATCACAAATAACTTGTTAAAAATTATTAAAACCCTAAAAATTTATCCAGCCCCTTCTCCAGGATCCTGGTCACTATAACTTTTTAAAGATATTAAAACTAGAAATGTAACCCCCCCCTTTCCCTTTTCCAGTTCCTGGTCCCCTTAAAACTTGTTTCAAATTATTACATCAAGAAATGTACCCCAGACCCTTTCTCCGGAATCCTGGTAAACAAAAACCCTTTTAAATTTTTAATTAAACCCAAAAAAAATTTGTACCCAGACCCTTCCCCAAAGAACCCCGGGTCACTATAACTTTTTCTATTTTTAACATCAAGTTTTTAAACCCCAGACCCTTCTCCAAACCCCCGGCACTTAACTTGTTATAAATTTTTCCCCTATAAAAATTTTGGGCAGACCCTTCTCCAAAAACCTTTTCACTATAACTTTATTTTTTTATTAAATAAAATTTTTCCCAAACCCCTTTCCCAAATCTCGGTCCCTAAACTTTTTTATTTTTTTAACATCAAAAATGTATCCAGCCCCTTTCCCTCAAAAACCCTGGTCAACTAAAACCCCCGTTATAAATTTTAATTTTTTTCAAGAAATGAAATCCAGACCCTTTTCTCCAAAAATCCTGGCAACAAAATTTTTGTTATAAAATTAAAACTAAAAAGGGAAACCCAAACCCCCTTTCCAAAAACCCTTTGGCCCTATAACTTTTTAAATTTTAAAATTTTAAAATTTTTAAGAAATGTTTTCGGGCCCTTTCTTCAGAATCCTGGTCCTAAAAAATTTGGTTAAATTATTACATCTAGAAATGAAATCCAGCCCCTTCTCCAGAACCCCTGGTCACTAAAAAACTTTTTTATTTTTTAAAAATAAAAAAAAAATGTATCCAACCCTTCTCCAAAATCCTGGCAACTAAAACCCTTTTTTATATTTAAAAAATCTAAAATTTTAAATCCAACCCTTTTCCCAAATCCTGGCAACTAAACCCTTTGTTATTTTAAATTAAATCTAAAATGTATCCAGACCCTTCTCCAAATCCGGGTCACTAAAACTTGTTATATTTTTTCATCAAAAAAGTATCCGGGCCCTTCTCCAGAATCCTGGTCCTTTAAATTTTGTTATATTTTTTTACATCAGAAAAGGGGTTAATCCAACCCCTCCGGGAACCCCGGGTCACTATAGCTTGTTATATTATTACATCTAAAAATTTGGACCCGGCCCCTTTCTCCAGAATCCGGGTCACTATAAAAATTTTAAATATTAAAAAAATCTAGAACTGTACCCGGGGCCCCCTTCCCCCAAATCCCCGGCCACTATAATTTGGGTTTATTTTAAATTAAATCTAAAAAATGTATCCAGACCCTTTCCCTTCCAAATCCGGGTCACTATAACTTTTTTATTTTAAATTAAACCCTAGAAATGAAACCCCAGGCCCTTCCCCGGAAATCCGGGTCACTAAACTTTTTTATATTATTAATCTAGAAATTAAAACCAGCCCCCCTTCTCCTAAATCCTGGTCACAAAAAACTTTTTTAAAATTAAAATTACATCAAAAATGCCCCCCAAAAACCCTTCTCCGGAACCCGGTCACATAACTTTATTTTTTTTAAAAACATAAGAAATGTTTTGCAACCCTTCTCCGGAATCCGGGGTCACTATAACTTGTTTAAATATTAATTTACATCTAGAAAGTTCCAGACCCTTCTCCGGAATCCCTTTTCCCCAATTAACTTGTTAAATTATTTCCCCACCTCAAAGTAAACCCCCCCATTCACCAAAAACCCTGGGAATAAAACAAATTACTTTCTACTTGTATCCAATCCTTCTCCAAAAATCCGGGTCACAAATTAACCCCTTTTTTAAATTTTTTATTAAAATCTAAAAAATGTTTCCAGACCCTTTCCCCAAAACCCCCTTTGGGTCAATTGAAACCTTGTTATTTTATTAAAAATCTAGAAAATGTATCCAAACCCCCCCCCATAAACCTTTTCACAAATAAATTTTGTTTAATATTATTTACCTTTTTTTAAAAAAAATTGTACCGAACCCTTTCTCCCCAAAAAACCCGGCCCCAACCAAATAACATTTTTTTAAAAATTTAAAATTTCCACTCCAAACCCCTCCGAACCCTTCCAAAACCCCCTTTTCCCTATTAAAAAAACCAATCGGGGAAAGGTAATCCGGGGATTTTCTCCAAATTTCCTGGTCACAAAAACTTTTATAAAAAACACCCAAAAATTTTTAACCCGGACCCTTTCCAAACCCGGGGTTTTACTTTTAAAGGTTTTTATTATTCCCTTCTAAAATTTGTACCAGACCCTCTCCAAATCCCGGTCACATAACTTGTTAATTTTTTACTTAAGAAATTATCCAACCCTTTTTTCCAAATCCTTGTCACTAAAACCCTGTTATATTATTACATCTAAAAAATGTATCCAAAACCCTTCCCAAAACCCTTGGCCCTTTTTAACTTGTTTATATTATTACATCTAGAAATGTATCCAGACCCTTCCCCCCAGAACCCCGGGCCCCACAAAAACCCTTGTTATTTTAATTCAAAATAAAAATTTGTATCCAAACCCTTCTCCAAACCCCCGTCACTATAACTTTTTTATTTTAATTAACATATAGAAATGGTTCCAACCCTTTTTCCCCAAAATCCTTGTCACTATAACGGTTATTTTAATTACCCCCTAGAAATGTATCCAAAACCCTTCTCCAGAATCCTTGTCACTAAAAACTTTTTATATTATTACCTCAAGAAATGAAAACCCAACCCTTTTTAAAACACTATGATCTGAATAGAGGGACTATATCCTTTTTACCCCCCGGGGGGCCAGTCCCTTGTACAAATACCCCAAATTTGTGGCCCCCTAGTGATTTTGTAATTAAAAAGGTGACTATGTCCTTAACACGGGGGCCAGTACGTACACAATACCCCCATGTGGGGCCCCCCCACTAGTGATTCTTTTAAATAGAGGTGACTTTTTCCCCTTATACACAGGGGCCAGAAACTGTACACAATATCCCATGTGTGGCCCCCACAAGTGATCGAAAAAGGTTTACTTTTTGTCCATAACAAGGGCCCAAAAGTACTGTACAAAAAAATTCCCATGTTTTGGGGCCACTCAAGTGATCTGTATAGGGGTGACTATGTCCTTAAACACGGGCCAGTACTATACACAAATCCCATGTGGGCCCCCCCACAAGGACCCTTTATAGGGGGTTTGACAATATCCTTTACACAGGGGCCAGTACTGTACACAATACCCCATGTGTGGCCCCCACTAGTGATCTGTATAAAAGGGCCCTTTTCCCTTATACACGGGGGCCCCCAAACGTACACAATAATCCCAGTGGGGGCCCCACTATGATCTGAAGAGGTGCCTATGCCCCTTATACACGGGGGCCATTTACGTACACAAAAATCCCTTTGTGTGGCCCCCACACTAATTCTGTTAGGGGTGACAAAGCCCTTAAACCCCAGGGGCCATTACTGTAAAAAATTTTCCCCAAAGGGGTTCCCCCCCATTACTGATCTGTATAGGGGGTGACTAGCCCTTTAAAAACACGGGGGCCCCAGTACTGTAAAACAAAATCCCATGTGGGGCCCCCCACTTTTACCCTGTAATAGGGGGGATTTAGCCCCCCTTATACACGGGGCCAGTACTTTTCCCAATACCCCCTGTGTGGCCCCACTAGTGATCTGTATAGAGGTACCATGCCTTTCTTAAACACGGGGCCAGTCTGTACACAAAAACCCCATGTTTTTCCCCCCAAAATTTGATCTTTATAGAGGTAAATATTTCCCTTATACCCCGGGGCCCCAGTACGAACCAAAAACCCAAAGGTGGGGGCCCCCACTAGTTATCTGTATAGGGGGACTAGGGCCCCTTTATACACAGGGGCCATTACTGAACACAAAAACCCCAAATTGTGGCCCCCCACTATGTTTGTAAAAGGGGGGAAACAATGTCCTTATCCCACAGGGGCCCCATTCTGAAACACAATTTTCCCCATGGGGGGCCCCACTAGGATTTTTTAAGAGGTGACAAAGGCCTTATACACAGGGCCAGAAAACGTACAAAAATATCCCTTTTTCCCCCCCACTACTAAACGTAAGAGGGGGACTATGCCCCTTAATACACGGGCCAAAACTGTAAACAATATCCCATGTGGGGGCCCCCACTACTGATCTGTATAGAGGTAAAACTTTTGCCCTTTAATACACGGGGGCCCAGTACTGTACACAATTTTCCCATGGGGGGGGCCCCCACTAGTAAATCTGTTAGAGGGGGGACTATGCCCTTAAACACAGGGGCCAGTACTATAACAAAAACCCATTTTGGGGCCCCCCAAACCTATTTGGATCTGTATAGGGGTGACCATTTTCCTTTTCTTATACCCCAGGGCCCATACGGTAACACAATACCAATGTGGGGCCCCCCACTATGATCTGAAAGAGGGGAAACTTGTCCTTATACACGGGGGCCCCAGTACTGTACAAAATATCCCTTTGTGTGGCCCCCCTAGTGATCTGTATAGAGGTACAAAATTTTTCCTTATACACAGGGCCAGAAAACCTGTACACAATATCCCATGTGTGGGCCCCCACTATTTGTCGTAAAAGGGGGCCCTATGTCCTTATACCCCAGGGCAGTACTGACACAATCCCCCCAAATTTTTGTGGTCCCCCCCACAAAGTGATCGTATAGAGGTGACAAAGCCCTTTAAATTAACAGGGGCCATTTACTGTACAAAAATTTTCCCAGGGTTGGCCCCCACTAGGATCTGTATAGAGGTAAACAAATGTCCTTATACACAGGGGCCATACTGTACAAAAATATCCCATGTGGGGGCCCCTCAAATGATCTGTATAGGGGTTGACAAATTTCCTTAAACACAGGGGCCAAAACGGTACAAAAATATCCCAGTTTGGCCCCCCCACTAGTAAACTGAAATGAGAACATGTCCTTATATACAAGGGCCAGTACTGTACAAAATACCCAAAACCCAATCCCCCTCACCCCCCATGCGAGTCCTTTTCTTGGCTGCTCCTCTTTTAACGACCCCCCCCTCGAAGGAGACATCTTCCCCCTCCCTTTTTTCTTCATTGGGGGCCTCATCGGACTTATTTTTTTTTTAAAAGTTAAATTCTTTAGAAGCCTCGGGCGCAGAGTGAACTCGGTGAACACTCTGACAGGTGACGATCTTCCGCCCCTCCTGAGGTCTCGCATAGTGGGAATAGCTCTGCTGAGGGCAGGACCTGTCTTTGCCCCGAGTGCGATTGTCTGTAGATGCACAAGAATTCTCGTTATAGATGGTAACTTCCCCGATGGCTATAGCTAAACATGAGCCAAGAGAACAAGTCTAACCTAGGTCATATGACTGGAGAAGGAGTGATGGATTTTTCCACCCAAATGTCGGAGACTGGGCTAAGGTATTCTGCTGCCCTTGGCAAATTTGGCACATAGCGCCCCCTAATGGAAAATTCAGCCCACTCCATGCCTCCTTTCGCCCCCTTCCTGCCTGAGATGTAGTGGTGCCTTACGTGGTCCCTTACCTTCACCTACTCATCGTCCCGGCCCTGACTGGGCCACTATTGGTCATCACTGTTCACGTTTTGGAGGTGGCCAGGCCAGTTTCTGGACATGGACTGTATGCTATCTTCTAGTTGTCCTTCTTTAGTGACGTAGAGGCCGGAGAAGTCAAGATCTCCACCATTGTCCCAGGTAGTTGGGAGCAAATTGCCCAAAACCCGTAGATCATGAAAGTACAGCAAGGAATATCACTGGGATATAATTCTCCAATATTATACTTTATGCTTCAAGGATCTGGGAGAAAATATAAACAAAGTTCAAACAAATATCAGAACAATAAAACATGTGAAGCTCTAATATTTCTATGAAGGTAACAACCTGCTCTATGGAGCTGAAACTCATTGTGGCTACTAGAAAATTCGATCAGTCTCAAGGGCGTGTGGTGGGGTGACCAAGAGTGTCTCTTCCTCTGGAGGACCTGCCTCATCCCATTGCATTGCCTGGCGATGTTGTAATACTTCATATCCCCTGCGGTGGCGCTGCAGAAGAATTGATTGCCAGGATTCCCAGTAGATGTCTGCTAATTCCGGGGGGTGGGTGTCAGCAGGGGGACACTTTAGGATTAGTTTATTGACAAGGGGAACCTTCAAACAAGTAGGGACTGTCCAAAGTGGAGAGGCCATTTAGTGACTTGAAAAGGCCTTAGAGGGGTTTTCTCACTACAATGATTAGTTGTCAACAGGAAGGGGTAGGTAACTGAAGACTTTTTTTTTTTTTTTTTTTTTTTTTTAACATTATTTTTATTAACGTTTTAAAAGTAATAAGTATAAACACTAGCCCCAGCATGGGGGACAATAAAGGAAAATCTGGGGAGGGAAAGGGGGGAGGGGAGGGTAGGAAGCGGGTGGGAGAGGATGTGCATAAGAAATGTAGACAAGCACATATCACCTTCAAATATGCAATTCTGAACAAAGGAAGAGAAATTACAATTGTCCATTGTAAGATGTCATTAGCGGCAGATAGGTCATAGAACAGAATGACGAAACGTAAACCTATGTAGGGCAAAATCACAAAAAAAAGCACCAAAATCGGGTTTAGGCCGAAAATTCCCTCCCAAAAAAAAAAAAAAAAAAAAGAAAGGGGGGCGAAAAGGGGGGAAAGTACCCGGGGGTGGCAGGCCCCGAATAATTCCTCTCCAAAAAAAAAAAAAAAAAAAAAAAAAAAGGAGACCGGGGGGCGAAGGGAGAAAGTTCGGGGTGCGAAGGCCCCCCACCAGTAAAGGGAAAAGAAATAGTGACACAATCGGATGTAATCTCGTTTGCAGGGTGATAGGGTTTTCCATTTTAAGGGGGGGGTTGCCTCCAGCAAACTCCAAATCCAAATGGTTATTGGAAGCAGGAGCGTATGCGGTTTTTATATGATCAGGAAAAGGTTTATTAAATTTTGGGTGCCAGGTTTAAAAAGAATTTTCGCTTTGATTTTTCTGTAAAAAGGCGTCCAAACCCAAAACCATGCGTAATAGAAAGGTAACTTTTTAAGAAAAGGGCGCAGAGTTGGATGGTAGGGGGACCTATCCACGTTTGGAGTATGGTTTTACACGCAGCTGCAGAGATGCACGCGTAATTTTTTTGTGTGAGATGGGGTTTGTAAGTGTGGTTCAAAATTCCAAAAAAGAGCCCACAACGGCAGGGGAAGGGAACGTCAAGCAATGTGTGAGTTTTTAATAAAGTGGGGGTTATTCTCTTCCAGAAAGGGTTGATAACTGAACAACTCCAAAAAAACAATGAAAGAGATTAGCGATGCTTCCCGCATTTGGTACAGGCCCGGTGGGGGGGCACCTCCCATCAAGAATTGCGATTTGGAGATATGTACCCGGTGTAGAATTTTTAGAGACATCTCCCCTAGGAGTATGGGGGTATGTTTAGTTAACCTGAAATGAGCCGCTAGTAGGTTTCAATTTGTAAGTTTGGTGTCAACGATCCATCAGTAGGACCCCGGGGGGGTGACTCTTAAACCCAACAGCGAGGGAAAAGTGAGTAAAACTTAGAAAAAGTGCCCCCGCGGGCAGGGGACTCTGGGGGTAAACCAAGAATTGTGTCCTCCCTGGCAGCTGCCCCCGGGACCTGATCACCAACTGCGCATGCTTTTTTAGTTTGTAAAAATGGAAAGGGTGTGGGGCCCATAAAATCAAAATTTTGTGCAAAGTTTGGGTTAAAAAGGGCAGCAGCCTCCTTTCCTGAAATTTACCCGGGCTTCCCCTTTTGAGAGGCCCCTATCTGACCAAAAATTTTTAAAAATTGGGTGGGCTTGCCTTCTGGGAAGGGGGGGTTATGGAGAAATCGAAACCCAGGGAAACTCGTGATAGACCCCGTTGTCTACGGTGGGACGCCCTGTCTTCCCCGGAAGTCATAAACATGGGTTTCTCTAATCTCTGGGTAGGGAACCAAGTAAGATGCGGAGGTTCGTCAAGGGAAAAGAGGGGTACAATTGCGCCTCCGCTTCCCTGGGTGAAAAATATTTGATCCAGTTATCCAGTCTTGCAGAACCCAAAATTGGCAGCAAGATTGTAGAGTCTAAGTTTGGAAAATTGAGCCCACCATGGGACTAGGCGGCGAAAACTATATAAGGGGCGAGGGTGTTTTACCAAATAAAGGAAGGCAAAATAACTTGTTAATTAAATTTTTCATCCGGGGGTGAAGACTTTTTCTTAATACATTGGTCAATGATTTCACCTTTGCTGGACTTTTAGTGCCTGGGGCCACAGATTTTTATGGTTACTGGTTCTATAAAAAAACTCTCATGGGAGCAGGGGGGTAGTGAGGTCACATGGGATAAAAAGCTCAGTCAGAGCAAACTAATTTTCTCATAAAGGTTACAGATAAGCCATTGTTTTCAGTTCTCAAAGCCTTTTACCTTGTTTTTACTGAAGTTGACTTTTCATGTAACAGTCAGTAGTTATGGGAAGCTAAACATGTAGTCAATGTATTTGAACCACCAGAGCCCGAGGAGACAGAGTGAGGGGTAAAACTGCTGTGAAAAAGCCCAAAAAGAGGGGAAAAAAACCTTTTATGACGCAGGTAAATGTTTCAGCAGTCAAAACTTTATTTTTTCAGTGATGCAGCTGAACGAGGCCTTGGCTTGGGGGGGGGGATAAGTTGTATTTTTTGGGAGGACATAGTTTGACGGTACATATAAATTACCATCTAATTTAATAAAAATGTGTTTTGGGGGTCAGGTTTACTATATAAATGTGTTTTTTTATTTTTTCCCCCATTCATGTTTCCACTAAATAATCTGTTCATTGTCCCGGGGTTATTACGTTGTGCAGATGACTAAATATGTGTGGTTTTTTTAAAAAAAAATGGGAAAGCACGTGTAGTTTTTTGGGGGTTTTTTTTTTTAGATTTTTTTTTTTTTTTTTTTTACCTTATTACAAATTTTTTAACAGGTTAAAATTTAATTCTACGGTTATTGCCAACGTGGGGCAACCCCTGTGTGTATATATTATAAACAAAAAAAATGTTTGCACAATTTATTTTACACCAAAAAAATTGTTTTTATTAAATTATTTTTTCACAGTTTTTATTTCACCTTGTTTATTTTTTAATTGCATTGAGGGAAAATGATTTTTAAACGTTAATATACACTTAGTAATGTGCTAGCATTCTCCTGTATACTAATACATTACATTATATATCAGTATATACATTATATATCACTAAATATCACAGACTTTTTGACCCTACATAGACGTTTTTGCTGTTAGGTGGTCGTTTCCCAGAAACCAGTCCATTATAACTGATTGGACTTGTCACTGCACATCTCGGCCTGCATGAGTAATCAGAGTTTCCTAAATATTAATCTAGTTGTGGGAAGTGTTGGACACCCCAACGCTTCCCACAACTAGATAAATATTTACCAGAGCAGAGTAGTTGATTTTTGGGGCCCACCACTGGTAAAGTTGATTCTTGGGCCCACTACTGGAGTTGATTCTTTGGGTCCAACAGTGGAGTTGATTATTGGGGTTCAGCAGTGGAGTTGGTTCCTGGGGCTCATCAGTGGAGCTGATTCTTGGGGCACATCACTGGAGGTGATTCTTGGGGGCCCACTAGTAAAGTTGATTCTTGGGGCCCACCAGTGGAGATGATTCTTGGGGGCCCACTAGTAAAGTTGATTCTTGGGGGCCCACTAGTAAAGTTGATTCTTGGGCCCCACCAGTGTAGTTGATTCTTGGGCCCACTACTGGAGTTGATTCTTGGGTCCCACCAGTGGAGTTGATTCTGGGCCACCAGTGAGTTGTTTGTTGGGGCTCACCAGTGGAGTTGATTCTTTGGGCCCACCAGTGGAGTTGATTCTTGGGCCCACTACTGGAGTTGATTCTTGGGGACCACCAGTGGAGTTAATTCTTGGGGTCTAAAAGAGGATTTGGATCTTGGGCCCACCAGTGAAGTTGATTCTTGAGGGCCATCATAGGAGTTAATTCTTGAGGGTCACCAGAAGAGTTGATTCTTGGGGCCCACTAGGAAAGTTGATTTTTGGAGCTCACCAGTGAAGTTTGTTCTTGAGGCCCACCAGTAGCATTGATTCTTGAGGCCACCAGTAGCAATGATTCTTGAGGCCACCAGTGCAGTTGATTCTTTGGGTCCTCCAGTAGCATTGATTCTTGAGGCCCACCAGTGCAGTTGATTCTTGGGGTCCTCCAGTAGCATTGATTCTTGAGGCCCACCAGTGCAGTTGATTCTTGGGGTCCTCCAGTAACATTGATTCTTGAGGCCCACAAGTAGCATTGATTCTTGAGGCCCAACCAGTAGCATTGATTCTTGAGGCCCACCAGTAGCATTGATCCTTGAGGCCCACCAGTAGCATTGATCCTTGAGGCCCACCAGTAGCATTGATCCTTGAGGCCCACCAGTAGCATTGATTCTTGAGGCCCACCAGTAGCATTGATTCTTGAGGCCCACCAGTAGCATTGATTCTTGAGGTCCACCAGTAGAATTGATTTTCTTTTCCACCTTACATTTTCTGTACAAGGCTCTTGCACTCTCTGCCTTTCTCCCTGAGAATCAGCCCCAGGCCTTCCATGCCCAGGAGCCCACCGGGGATTTCCCCAGCTCACCTATGGCCCAGTCCAAGCCTGGGTGGAGGACTCTGTAATGGTTTTTATGTATGTTCGGTTGAAGACTGAGTTGATCGGTTTTCACGTCTTAGTATTTTAAGTATGCAGTCTATCTCTAATTACAATTCCATCTATATGAGTAAGAGGTGTAAACTTACATGTAACTGAACAAAACATATTTACGGAAATTATGCAGAAAATGTATCTAATTGCTGCACAATACACCCCTAGGTGTAAGAAATTGTCACCCCAAGGTACATGTCTCAGCGTGGGACACCAGACTAGCAGAGGGTGGAGGTTAACAAGTCAGTGAGTGTCACAGCGCGGTCATAGAACTTCATGTGTAAGCATAAGTATTGAGTTTTAAGTATAAAAACCAAGTTACAAACAAAGACAACAACAGCACAATCTCTACAAAGTAATAAGCAAGGACCTGAGGATGCACAGATTAATGGTAGAGGTAATGGTCACAAGGCGGTGTTACCTTGGAAAAGCAGAGAGGTTCAAAAGTGTAAGGAAAAGAAGAAAAACAAAATCTTTTCAAGTGGCGCAAGGGATTTTAGACATAATTCTCCTTACTGAGGTTGTTTCACCTTAGACATTGATAACGTAGTGATAGGATATCCCATCAATGTCTGATAGGTCAGGCAGTGTTGGATCAGGGTGCAGTGGAGATGATTCTTGGGGGTCCACCAATAATGTTGATTCTCGGGGCCCACCAGGGGAGGTGATTCTTGTGGCAACCAGTGGAGTTGACTCTTGGGGTCCACCAGTGGAGTTGATTCTTTGGGCCCACCAGTGGAGTTGATTCTTGGGGCCACCAGTGGAGATGATGCTTAGGGCCCACAAGTGGAGTTTATTCTTAGGGCCCACCAGTGGAGTTGATTCTTGCAGCCACCAGTGGAGTTGATTCTTGGGGCCCACCAGTGAAGTTGATACTTGGGGCTCACTAGTGGAGATGATTCTTGGTGCTCACTAGTGGAGATGATTCTTGGTGCTCACCAGTGGAGTTGATTCTTGGGGTCCATCAGTGGAGATGATTCTTGGGTCCATCAGTGGAGATGATTCTTGCAGCAACCAGTGGAGTTGATTCTTGGGGTCCATCGGTGGAGATGATTCTTGGGTCCATCAGTGGAGTTGATTCTTGCAGCCACCAGTGGAGTTGATTCTTGCAGCCACCAGTGGAGTTGATTCTTGAGGCCCACCAGTGAAGTTGATACTTGGGGCTCACTAGTGGAGATGATTCTTGGTGCTCACTAGTGGAGATGATTCTTGGTGCTCACCAGTGGAGTTGATTCTTGGGGTCCATCAGTGGAGTTGATTCTTGGGGTCCATCAGTGGAGATGATTCTTGGATCCATCGGGAGTGATCTGGCCATCAGTGGAGATGATTCTTGCAGCAACCAGTGGAGTTGATTCTTGGGGTCCATCGGTGGAGATGATTATGGGCCACCTGGATTATTTTGAGGCCACCAGTGGAGTTGATACTTGGGGTCCTTCAGTGGGGATGATTCTTGCAGCCACCAGTGGAGTTGATTCTTGGGGTCCATCGGTGGAGTTGATTCTTGGGGTCCATCGGTGGAGATGATTCTTGCAGCCACCAGTGGAGTTGATTCTAGGGGTCAATCAGTGTGGATGATTCTTGCAGCCACCAGTAAAGTTGAGTCTGGGGGCCCACCCTATAGCTACTGTACATGCTTTTAATACCTTTTGCATTTTGCCTCTTTCTCTTCGCCTTTTTGCCTCTCCCTATGATACATATGCATTTGACAAAACCTCTGTGTCTGCCATGCTTAGCTTTCCCTGTTGCCCTGTGGGCCATTTCAAGCCTGGTTATGGGACCCACACCCAAGAACTCAAGATCAAGCCCAAACTGTTTTGAACGAAAAGGTGGTTGTGACTCTCCCACTAAATCATTGGGAGTTCCATTTACAGCCGAGCAACGCACCAAGACTTTCAAGGCTCTGCATCTACCAGACATTGATGGCACATCCTATTGATCTGTATGGCAAGAACATCCCTTTCAGGATCTTCATTGGAGGGGTTAGGTCAGTCCAGAGAGTAATACTCCCATAAGAGTTCTCTAACCTCATTACACTTTCAATGTCTACTGAGAGATCTTTTGATATGATATTTTTTATACCAGTAAAGACCATGGAAAAGAGGCCGATCTCATAGATGTAGAGAACAGTAATCCCTGCAGCCACATGCAAAGGAGTTGCCCCCAGAACTGGGTATCTATAACATTTCAAATACATGGCCATCAATCATGTGTGAAACCTATGAAGGTTTCTATAACATCTAGAAGTAACTTTCAACCTATTTTCCTATTTCAAGTCCCACATATCTCAGAAACAGGCCACTGAAAGTCTCAGCTCAGAATGGAGATCCGTTCAAACTTGTGCACAACTCTCCATTCGGTTCTATGGGAGTTCCCAGTGCAGGGGAGCGCTGTGTTCTCCATTCTGTTCTATGGGAGTTCCCAGTACAGGGGAGGAGCTGTGTTCTCTATTCTCCTCTATGGGAGTTCCCAGTACAGAGGAGCCCTGTGTTCTCTCCATTCTCCTCTATGGGAGTTCCCAGTACTGGGTAGCGCATGTATTCCCTCCAATCTGTTTATGGAAGGTTTCAATACATCTGGAGGTGTCTTTCTCCATTTTTTATAGAGTTCCCATACCCGGGGAAAACCGCTCTGGTGTTCTTTCCAAATTCTGTTCTATGGGAGTTCCCAGTACAGGGGAGCGCTGTGTTCTCTCAAGTCATGTCTATAGGAGTTCCCAGGACAGGGCCGCGCTGTGGTCTCCATTCTGGTCTATGGAAGTTCCCAGAACAGGGGAGGAGCTGTGTTCTCTCATTCCTCTATGGAGTTCCCAGTACAGGGCAGCGCTGTGTTCTCCATTCTGTTCTATGGATGGTCCCAGTACAGGGGTGGAGCTGTGTTCTCCATTCTCCTCTATGGGAGTTCCCAGTACAGGGGAGCGCTGTGTTCTCCATTCTCCTCTATGGGAGTTCCCAGTACAGGGGAGCGCTGTGTTCTCCATTCTCCTCTATGGGAGTTCCCAGTACAGGGGAGCGCTGTGTTCTCCATTCTCCTCTATGGGAGTTCCCAGTACAGGGGAGCACTGTGTTCTCCATTCTGTTCTATGGGAGTTCCCAGTACAGGGGAGCGCTGTGTTCTCTCCATTCTCCTCTATGGGAGTTCCCAGTATAGGGGAGCACTGTGTTCTCCATTCTGTTCTCTGGCAGTTCCGAGTACAGGTGAGCAATGTGTTCTCCATTATCTTCTATGGGAGTTCCCAGTACAGGGGAGCGCTGTGTTCTCCATTCTCCTCTATGGGAGTTCCCAGTACAGGGGAGCGCTGTGTTCTCCATTCTCCTCTATGGGAGTTCCCAGTACAGGGGAGCGCTGTGTTCTCCATTCTCCAGGGGAGCAGTACAGGGGAGCAGAATGTTTGACTGTACTCAGAACACCCATAGACCGGAGTGGAGAGTCATGCACTAGTGTGAGCAGATCTCCATTCTGAACTGACACTTTTGGGGCCCTGCTCTAAAAGTCCCCCCTCACCTATCAGGCTCTTTATGGCATACTCTATTGATATGTCAGTAAAGCTTTTGGTGGGAACACTCCCTTTAACTTATCATAGACACTGCAGAGCAAAAAGTAATAAAATAGTCCTACAAGAAGCAACCACCTATCAGACAGAGGGGTCTTATCCCGTCCACACAGACCTCCATTGATTTGGGTTCTCCGGAGCCACTAAGCTCTGAATATGAATGTCGTCATGGAGCTTTGTTCAGGTCCTTCCATTCATTTCCTCTGAGCAGCTGATAAATATTCACCTTGAATTGGTTTTATGTTTCCAATTGAATGAAGGGATAATGAAAATGTCCTGAATGAATCCTGATGACCCCACAGCTTCTTGTAGATGTGCGATAGGCGGCAGCCGGATTTCAGCACCTTGGACAGAGACCGAGTTTGATTCGCTGCAATCAGAGAACAATGAAAGTGTAAAAAAGGTCTTCAATGGATATTTACCTCAATTATATCCTGCACCAAGGCAGAGCTGTTATAACAATATAATGTGCCCCTTGGCCTAGGAGTGCACTGGACCCTTCCCAAATACATGACTTCATACCAAGCCATGCCTCTAGCCATGTCCAAGCACAGACCCGTGGCTGCCGTTGAATGACCTGAATAGAGTCTAAGTAAATGCATATGAGAGTTGTGCCTCTGCACTATAAGCACAACTCTTGAAGGTGAGCGTGCAGTTCACTTACTAATTTTTATTGTTGAAAACTTACTTTTCACCATAAGCGCGCCCCCCTCTATCTTTTATATTTAAGCACAACCATATCATCATGCCGCCTACATCTAGACTCCCAGATGACGTCTTCAAGGCAACCTGCAGCCTACAAGACTATCTGGCAGGACAGGGAGCCAATGACTCCCTGCTCCACTATAGTTTTTATCTGTTTTCATGTCCTAAGAACAGTTAAATAAGCAGCGGCAATCCCGGCAATGTGTACTGGATTCATGGGACATACTTTTCCCACCTGTAGCCTCTATTCTTGTGGGGTGCTCGGGCAACTGCTTACTGTGCCAAATGGATAAGATATTCCCTCCACCAAGGACTTCACAGAACACCCCCTGGCTATTGACAGTCAGGGCTGTGAACACTTTTATCACTGGAAAGATTAAAAACATAAAAAAAACAAAAATTCCAATAAAATTAATAGAAAATAAATGTATAATTCTAAACAATAAAACCTGGCTCATGGAAATAGATTAAAATCTCCTGAAAGGTCAGTAATACCCAGGGCCGGGACGACTGGTAGACGACCGCCTACGGTGCCACCAGAGCTGACGCCACACAAAGATCACCACAGAATGGTAAGTTAACCCTTTGTAAAGCCCCAACCTAGGGTTAGAGTTATGTGTAGGGTTCGGAACATCCTTAACCTGAATTTTTTAAATTTTTTCACAAGTTCACTGTTGAACCAAAAAGGAGCCAGACTTTTAAGGATGGAATAGCTCATTAGTTAGACCATATACAATGAGTCCATTGAGTCTAATAAGTGCTACCTTCATCCAGGGCCGGGATGACGGGTAGGCGAAGGTAGGCAACTGCCTAGGGCGCCACTTCATCCCAGGCAGAAAAGGGGGTGCAAGGAGGCATGGAGTGGGCTAAATTTTCCATTTGAAGCTGAAGGGTTGGGGGCGGCTCTACATGCTTTATTTGCCTAGGGCACTAGAATACCTTGTCTTAGTCCTGCCGTCATGGTACATTTGTACTTAAAGGGCTTCTCTACTTTCTAGAATTCCTATTTGTTAGAAGAGTCCATTGACAATAAGCTGATTATAAAGTGTTCCCCTGCTTGGACCCCCAGCAAGTAGTTATAATCTGTGAGACAACTTGGCAATAAGTTTTCAACTTCCCTGCAGCGCCACCACAGGAGAAAAGAAGCATTACACAGTCCCCATTCCAATCAGTGGGTTGTCAGTGCAATACAGGACCGGACAGGTCCTCCAGAAAGAGAGACTATCTTTGTAATTGCCCTTTACCATGGCCAAGTGATGAGGGTTCTGAACTTAGGACCCCCCCTACTAACTCTGAACCCCCTACTAGGATATATAGAACGAGGCTGTGAGAAAGGGAGTTGTGAGGAGTCAAATCAAACATCAGGATCTGAAAGCTGGCACAGAAACAGGATGAACCGTGACCATCAGAACGTCTATGTTATATGTAAGTGGTGGTCTTCTGCCAGACAACTTGATTTTCCATTTTTTTTTAAGTACAAAACGGGATTTTTTTCCTTTTCCCTTTTCCCAGTTAATTTGTAGATCATATCTGTGGTATGAAGGGATTTCAATGTAACAACCCCCCAAAGTCAGACCAGAAGATGCCCCTGTGGACCCAACTATCAGCTACTGAGATCCGGCCACAACCATGATGTCCGACAGGGTCGAGCCCTTCTGAAGCCGTTTTTGGAAAAGGGACAAAAATCCCCCACTAGGGTTTGTCTTTTTTTTTAAAAATTTTTTTAAACCCCCTTTTCCTTGACCGGGTTGGGTTAAAAAGAAATTTTAAAGGGCACTTTAAACTTTTTTAAAATAGATGAAAATCCGACAAAGAAATTGAAGGGGGGGGGTGCCTGTACCTTTTACTTTGGGGGTTTGGGGAGACATCTTGATTTATGCAGTAAAAAGAGCAGGGGGGAAAATGGGAAGAGGTTTTATGCTGGGAAATAAACTGGTCGACCTTTAAAAGCCCCCGGGTTTATATTTTGTTTTGAATCCTCCTCGTGCCCCCAAAACACCCTCGGGACCCATTTTATGTGAGTTTCGGGCATAAAAATAGGTGACCAGCAGATCCTGGAAGATGTGAGCTGTAGCCTCCATGGACTAGAACGGTTTTTTCCAGCTTTTTTAAAAGTGCAGAATTTTGACCGAATTTTGGCCCGAAGTGGGCAAAGGGGAAACGAAACGTATCTTTGTAAGTAGCTAGGCTTTTTTCCCCTACAGTTTTTTACACCATGCTTTAAAATTTGCAATCTATCTTGCTCCCCTTTTTTCCTCCTTTCCCCTACCCCCCAGCCCATCCTAAACCAAACTCAAATCCCCTTTTAGCCCCTCTTCCTTCCCTCACCAGGGCATGCATTTCATGCTTTTACTTACTTACTTTCCCAAACCCCAAAACCATCCTTTTTTTAGGGTTGCTCACAAACATTGTTTCATATTATAAGTGACCCATCTGAAATCACTTTTCATTTTCTGCTTTTTTGGCTGCAGGGGGGCATCTCCCCCAAACCCCCGGGTCCCCCCCTTTTTTTTTTTACGGCTCACCCCCCCTCTTTCCCACAAAAACATGCTAACCGCGTAATATTTGTTGTACGTCTTTTCCCTCCCCCCTTTTTTAATTTGTGCTTTGTGGAACGCCGGGATCCGTCTGTTTAAAAACCCTCACTGCTGCCCATGACCTGTTCCTTTTAACCCCCTCAATTCCTGGGCCCCTTCACAGAAACTTGGCCCCCAGCAATCGGGAAACCGGGCACCCCTTGTTTCCCCTCATTTTAACGGCGGCCCTACACTTCCCCCAACCCCCCAGCTGACGGGCCAGGGGGAAAAGGAGGGGCATATTTCTCGCCCCACATTGCCCCTACCGGTCATTCCCCTGTTACCCCTCACTATTTTTCCCCCCCTTTGGGGTCCAAAACCCTCGGGACTTTTGGGCCCTTTTTCCCCATCAGAGTCGGTTTTCTACAGACCCCCCCGGCTCCCCCCGCCAGTTTCTGGATCTTTTTTGTTTGCCTGGGCTTCCTCATTTCCTCTCGATGAAAATTACCCACACTTTTTCATGGGGGGTTTTCAAACACCCCCCTTTTTGAAAAACCCTATGTTCCCTTCCGCCTCTAGTTTCTTTCCTAACCTTTTCTTTTTGGCCCTTTCTCGCAGTTTCCTGACTCTCCCAATCAAAAGGATGGGAACTCTCTTGATTGGTCTTTTGTCGCCCCTGCTAAATTTTCAAAATTTTTAAACCAACTCCCCTTTATGAATCTGGGGATCTTTTCCTTTAATCTCTTTTACTTTCAAAAAATTTTAAGCCCTTTTTTTCTCGACCCCCAAACCCCCGGCCCCCACCCCGAAATTTCCGCTTTATAAAACACTCAGGAGTCATAGACCCCATACAGCCCTCCCCCCCCATTCCCCTCCCTTCCTGCCCTTGCCCTGGCGGTCAACTTTTAAATGAAACTCTCAAAACCCAAACCCTGGACATGTTGGCACCACTCACACCCCGGCACCACCAGGTCAGAGGCCGGCCCCACCCTTGGCACACGCCTCAGACTCGCCATCTACAGCGTGTTCCGGTGCGCTGAGCGTTGGGAGAAGGTCAAAGTTCCTCCCGATTTGCCCTCCCTACAAATTCATGCTCAGGCCTACCACACTCCCCTTTCCACTGGGGCCCAAACAAAAAATATTTAAACCTCCCTCATCTCAACACTAACAACAAACCAAAAGTCTGTTTGACCCCTTTGCATTTTCCCCTCCTTCAGGCCCAAAAGCTGGCCCCCGGGTCAGGGCCTCTGTGGGGAAGCCCGGGCCCACTAAACTTCAAAGAAAAAAAATTGACGGAAGGGGGCCCAAAACTTTAACATCACAACCCCCAAAATTAACCCCCATCCGGGGTCCCCCCCCAAAAACCCCTCAAATTGTCTCAGTCCTTGCCCGACTTTCGAAAAAGGGGACGTTTTGGGGGTTCTCCTTTTCTCCGCCCCCCACTTGTTTCTATGACCCTTTCCCTCCCCCTTGTCCAGTCCTTTTTCCCCAGTGTCCTTCTCACCCCCCTACAATCTGTAACCTCTCTCTCCCCTTCCACTGGGATTTTCCCCTTTCCTTCCTTTAAACACGCTGTTAAAAAACCCCCTTATTTTAAAAAACCCCCTCTTGGACCCTCCCTGCGCCGCCAACTACCGACCAGTCTCAAAACCTCCCCTTTCCCTTTTCCCAAAACCCTGGGGGAAAAAGCTTGGCCCCTCCCTTCCCCTGATCCGTATTTTCTCTGCAAAAATCTCTTTTTGCCCCCTTGCAATGGGGGTTTCCCGCACCCTAAAACTCCACGGAAAACTGCCCCTTTCAAAATTTTTTAAAATTGGGGTCTCCGGGAACAGCAAAATCTCGGGGTTTAAACTACTTATGCTGCTTTTCTGGAAACTCTCTGCCCGCGTTTTTACACTGTGGGAAACACACCATCTCCTTTAGCATGCTCCGCGCCATCGGTATCCCCGGGCAACCCCTCTCTCTTGGGGTTTTTTTCCACCTCTCTGGGCCGCTCCTTTTAGTGGGCTCCCTTTTCCGGGTTTACTTCCCCATTCCTCTCCCCCCTTTTCTGTCGGGGGGTTTCCCCGGGATCCGTTTTTGGTCTCTCCTCTTTTCAAATCTTTCACGGCCCCCATTGGACAAAAACCTTTAGCAGATTTTTGGTTCCAAGTACCATCTCTACGCCCGATGCACTCAAAAAATTTTCACCTCCCTTCCCCGACATCACTCCCGCCCTGTACAAAACACCAGTGACTGCCCCGTCCGCGTCTCTGACTCATGTCCCCTTTTCTATTCCAACTAAAACCCCACTAAAAAGGAAAACTAGTAAAACCCCCCTTTTACTAACCCACCCCCACCCCGCTATTTTCTTTCAGTGTTGGGGAACCCCCCATTTAAAAAATCAGGCGCAGGCCCCATGGGCTGGGGGGTTTTTCTAGACTCTGATCTGACCTTCCCCCCATATTTAAATTCCCCTTTCCCGTCTTGTCCAAAGGACCCCCAAGAAATCTCCAGAATCCCTCCATTTCTACTGTGGAAAAAACTCAAACCCCTCATTAGCGGGTCTTTTTTTTTCTCGTCTTTTACTACTGAACTCCTTGCTATTTGGTCTCCCCCTCTGCAAAAATTTTCCCCTCTCCAATCTGTCCCAAAGCAGCGCCAGGGTTGTCTTTCTCTCCAGCCGTATACTGATGCCTCTACCCCGGTCAGTCTCGCACTGGCGGGCCCATTCAGTAAAAGAATAAAAAACCCAAAAATCATTTTTCTCTCACACTTTAAAGGGTTCCACAGTGTGCACCCCCCCTACATTTCCCCCCTTATCTCTGGGCTACCCCCTACACGTTCTCTCCGCTTGCTACTTTTCTAAAACTACACACCTCATCATTCCCAACCCTCCCATTTCCCGGGCTCCAAGATTTTTTTTCCCTTTTTTCACCCGTTTTTGGAAAAAGTTACCCCCCTGTGATTTAGGACACCCCAACCCAAACCCCCACCCGTTTAAATGCGCTCTGAAAACTTATCTTCTTGGGCAAGCTTTTCAAGATCCCTTTTTTTTTCAACCCCCCAAATTCGGGCACAAAAATTTTGTCATTCCTTTCACTTTTGGGGGCCCCAGGCCCCTTATTGGGATTTTGATGTAATGGTTGGGATGGCAAAATTTAAACCACATTTTTTTGGGGATACTACCCCCAAAAATCTAAGGGAACATGGGGGGTGGGCCATTTTAAAAAAAGCACTTGTAGCCTTTGTTTCACCCATTTCCCTTTAATTTTGATTGTAAGGTTTTTGCGAGCAGGGGGCCCCACACCTTGTTTTCTCATTTGTCGTAGCTTTTTTTTAAAGTATTTTCTGGTTTGTCTGTTTTATTCCCTTTATATTGTAAAAAGCTGCGGGGAAATGTTGGCGCTATATAAATAAAGATTATTATTATTATTATCCTAGAAATGCTCGGTTATACTGGGATCTTTGTGAAATCTGTACCATGATCTCTTTGTCATATACCTGATTCCCGGACAGTTTTTGTAGTGTGGCCCCAGGGGGATTATCCTGCTGAAAGAGGCCCCGGCCATTAGGGAATCTGCTGCCATGAACGGTGGACTTGGTCTGTACAATGTTAGGTAGGTGGAAATAGTCACAGTAACCCCTTCGGTGTGCCAGGACCCCCAGGAAACATTGCCAAAAAACACCTCCACCATTTGTTTCTTCCCTGGTGCCCCTGGTGCCTCTCTTCCCAGGTCTTTTGATGCCCCCCGTCACTGATGCCAGGTTTGCCCCAGAAGAAAATCCCCATCCACTGCCTCCCCCATTTGTCTTTTCTCATAGAGCCCTGGTGCCATCTTTTCCCTCGGAAAAATGAAGCCCCCGGCCACCACATGACACCCAGGACCCCCCCGCGAACATTGCCCATCACCTGCCTCCACCCCAAATTTTCTTCTTCCCCAAAAGCATCATGGCACAAACCTTTTTCCCCAAAAAGTGGGCACCTTTTACAACCCCGGGCCCCCACATGATACCGGACCACCCGCAGAACATTGCCCCCGGCCCTCCAAATGATGTCAGGATTCCCCGAGAAATTGCACACGCCCGTCCACTGAACCCGGCCCCCAGCAAACTTGTATCATTGCCCCCACCATTTGCTTCTTCCCTTATGATCCTGGTCTTTTGCCCCCGGGAAATGAACATGGGTGTTCACATGATGAAAAAAGAATCATAGACGAGGCACCCAATTTAAAACTTCCCCGTGCCCCCTCTTCTGGGAGGGAAGTGATTCACCCGTCTGTCCACCTGATGCCAGGACCCCCGAGAAGAACATTGCCCATCGCATTGCCTCCGCCATCTTGTCTTCTTCCCATAATGAATCCCGGGGTTTTTCTCTTTCCCGGTAAGTAGCAAAACCCCGGCCGTCCACATGATCCGGGTCCCCCCGGGAGAACATCCCCCCTCACACTGCTCCCCCTCTTTCTTCTTCCCATTTGTACCATCTCCTCCCCCGATAAGGCTTGTGGCTGTTCACATGATGGAAAACGCGATTCATCAGACCCGGCCGCCTTCTTCCATTGCTCCAGTTCTGATGTTCATGTGGCCCTTATAGGTGCTCTCAACGGTGGTCAATGGCACAACCCCATGTTCACCAAGCAATCAATATAGCTGTAATGTAATGGTGCTTGCTTTAAAAACCCGAAACGCGTTGTTCTACTAAAGGAATATTAATAAAGGAGTATCTACACTAAATGTAAGGTGCATTTGCTCTTGGTTTTTGGCCAAACTTGACCCCGAGTCTTTTGTCTCCACATTCTCGGCATTTGTATTGATTACACAAAAACAGGGTGAAGGCGGGAAAGACCCTGGGAACCCCCAAACCAGGGGGTGGTTTTGGCATCTTTTGTTTGGGGGAAGTTTTTTCCCTCAGGTTTGAAACAATAAAAACAAGGTGAGTGGTTTCGGGGGTTTAAAATTTTGTAAAATTTATTTGGGGAAAGAGTCGCTTGGGCCAGGGTTAGCTTTGGGCAGTGGTCCCCTCCCCAAAATTTTTTAAACATCAATCCACCTGAGACCATGCCCCTTCCCAGCTCCAAAGCACCCCCTATCATTACCTCAGGACCCAATTCTAAAGATTGTTGCAGTCGGCAGCCTAAAAGACTAATTTGCGGGCCCAGGGGGCCAATGGCTTCCTGCCCCACCATAGTTCTTCCCTGTTTGCAAACCCTTTAAAAAATTTGGGGGAAAAAACAGCTAAAAAACCCACCCCTGCCCCCCGGGACTCCCTTTAAAATCTGGGGACACCTATGTTTGTGGGCCCCCGGGGAAACTGCCTAGTGTCCCCAATTTGGAAAAAGTTTGGCCTGGTTTACTTGTTGGTAAACTGAAACCCACACGGGGGAAAGAAACTTTTATACTTTTATTTTTTTGGGTCTTTTTTTTTCCCACCAGGCTGTGTTTCCCCTTTGTGTCCTGACCCCAGGCTGTGATCCCCTGTGTGTCCTGCCCACCAGGCTGTGATGCCCTGTTTTGCCCTTTGACGCCAGGGCTGTGATCTCGTGGGGCCCTGAGCCGGGGTTTGTGATGCCCTCTGTGCCCTGAAAACCGGCTGTGAGCCCTCTGTGTCCTGCCCAAAAGGGTTTGTGTTTTCCCCCTCTGTGTCCCTGAGGGCCAGCCTCTGATGCCCTCTGTGCCCTGACGAAAGGGTGTGTTGCCCTTTTTTGTCCTGACACCAAGCTGTGTGCCCTTTGTGTGTCCTGACCCCCAAGCTTTTGATTTTTTGGTGTTGCCCACCAGGCGTGATTGCCCTCTGTGTCCTGACCCCAAAAGCTGGGGGAATGCCCTCTGTGTCCTGACACCAGGCTGTATGCCCTCTTGTCCTAAACAAAAGGTTGTGATGCCCTCTGTGTCCTGACCCCAGCCTTGTTTGCCCTCTGTGCCCTGACGAAAGGGGGGGGGGGGGCTGTGACCCCCTTTTGTGCCCGGGACCCCAAAAGCTGTGATTCCTTTGTGCCCTGACCCCAAGGCTGTGATACCCTGTGTGCCCTTTGACGCAAGGTGTGATGCCTCTGTGTCCTGACGCCAAGCTGTGACCCCTGGTTTCCTGACCCCAAAGCTTTGATGCCCTGGGGGTTTTCCGGGATGCCAGGCTGTGAGGGCCCGTTTTTTTGACGCCAGGCGGTGTTCCCCTGTGTGTCCTGCCCGCGGTTTTTTGGATCCCCCTTCTGTGTCCTGACGCCAGGCTGTGATGCCCTGTGTGTCCTGACACCAGGCTGTGATGCCCTGTGTGTCCTGACGCCAGGCTGTGATGCCCTCTGTGTCCTGACGCAAGGCTGTGATGCCCTGTGTGTCCTGACGCAAGGCTGTGATGCCCTCTGTGTCCTGACGCCAGGCTGTGATGCCCTCTGTGTCCTGACGCCAGGCTGTGATGCCCTGTGTGTCCTGACGCCAGGCTGTGATGCCCTCTGTGTCCTGACACCAGGCTGTGAGGCCCTCTGTGTCCTGACGCAAGGCTGTGATGCCTGTGTTTCCTGACGCAAGGCTGTGATGCCCTCTGTGTCCTGCCGCCAGGCTGTGATGCCCTCTGTGTCCTGACGCCAGGCTGTGATGCCCTGTGTGTCCTGACGCAAGGCTGTGATGCCCTCTGTGTCCTGACGCAAGGCTGTGATGCCCTCTGTGTCCCTAGGCTGTGTGCCCTGGTGTCTGACGCCAGGCTGTGATGCCCTCTGTGTCCTGACGCAAGGCTGTGATGCCCTGTGTTTTCTGACGCCAGGCTGTGATGCCCTGTGTGTCCTGACGCCAGGCTGTGATGCCCTCTGTGTCCTGACGCCAGGCTGTGATGCCCTGTGTGTCCTGACGCCAGGCTGTGATGCCCTCTGTGTCCTGACGCCAGGCTGTGATGCCCTTTGTGTCCTGACGCCTCTCCATCATCATCATCAGTGACTCTTCCAGTAATTTAAATGCTACAGTTGCTCTTCTGCGGGACTGGACCAGACGGGCTAGCTTTTACTTTCCATGCACACCAGTGAACTTTTGGGCATCCTTGACCCTGTCCCTGGTCCTCCTTACTTGCACACACCTGGTAGATACCAACCACTACATACCAGGGGCACCTCACAAGACCTGCTGTTCTGCAGATCCAGTCATCCAGACAATTGGCCCTGGTCAGAGTCACTTGGATTTTCTGTTTTATCCAATAACTGATCTGCCGCCGGTGCCCTTATCATAAGATATTCAATGTTATCCACCTGCCATTCGTTTTATTGTTATGGCTGATTGGCATATCATTTGGTAATATTGTTTGCCTGCCGCCCCCCAGGAGAGGACAACCGTAATGGCTGCACCCCAGTATACAGAGCATCACATGCAGCGCTGCAGCTCCACATCCGTCTGCTTCAACTTAAAAAAGACTTTCTTCTTCTTTTTTTTCACTTATATGTTTTATAAAAAGCACATTTTGATGAGCAGTAAAAGAAAGGAAGAGGATTCAAATCAAATGCAGGGTCCATTGTTTCCTTTATTTTTGGTGGAATCTGTATCTGTTCTACGAATGGTACAGATTACATTGGAGGGGATTTTCTGGCTGATAATAGGGAAGAGTAACCCCTTCTCTGGAGGAGAAAGGAGATGAATGGAATCAAAGGAACCGGATACACGACGAGTGGATGGTAATGATGATCTTTAACATCCTGGAGAGAGTGAGAAGGGTTTGAAGCTCTCATCATACGGATGTAGCGGCGCTGAGTGCGCAGTAATAGGGCAGGGTCAGCTTAGCTCCTTTCTTATGGACTGGAGAACAATCTCCTGTAAGAGGATTTGCATGTTGTCTCCTAATGACAGATACCAGGAAAGAAGCACCAGGCATAACACATATCAACAGTCCAGAGGTTTGGCCAACAACGATCTCCTTAAACAATCTGGCATTCAATGCTTATCAATCCCATTGGGTTCTCCTGCATCAGAAATGTAAAGATTGCCTCAAGACATTTTGCCTTCTCCAGCTTCATAGATCAGAGGGGCCAGTTGCTATGTGACTGAGGTCATATTGCAGTGATGTGCTATGCACCTGCTTCAGACAACTCTAAGGACTGATCAGCTGAACATGTGAACGTGATTGGTGGGAATGACTGATTGCCAGCCTTGTGCAAAGCTAAGAATCACTTGGCAGCTGGTGCAGAGTATACTGTTAGCTGAGAGTCTTATGATCTGCTTTCATTCTGTTTCTTGTAACTGCTTCAAACAACTCTAAGGACTGATCAGCTGACCATGCTGCACAGGTTGGTATGATTGGTGGGAATGGTTGATTGCTTGCCCCCTAAAAAACTGAACTTCACTTGTTAGCTGGTGCAGAGTATACTGTTAGCTGAGAGTCTTATGATCTGCTTTCATTCTGTTTCTTGCAACTGAATCAAACAACTCTAAAGACTGATCAGCTGACCAGGCAGCACATGTGAGCGTTATTGATGGGAATGGTTGATTTTCAGCCCTCTACAAAGCTGAGCTTCACTTGGCAGCTGGTGCAGAGTATACTCTTAGCTGAGAGTCTTATGATCTGCTTTCATGCTGTTTGTTGTATCTCCCATATTCAGTCCTGTTGCATCTAGTTTTGGTTAGTCTTCTGTGGAAAGAAGCACCAGGCATACTAAATTTCAACAGTCCAGAGGTTTGGCCAACAGCAATCTTCTTTAACAATCTGGCATCCAATGCTTATCAATCCCATTGGATTGTCCTTCAGCATAAACATAAAGATTGCCTCAAGATTTGGAATTTAGGATTGTCAGGGATCCTTCTGCCATTTTGTCTTCTCCTGCTTTCTAGATCAGAGGGGGCAGTTGCTATGTGACTGAGGTTCTACTGCAGCTATGCAAGTGCTTCAAACAATTCTCAGGACTGATCAGCTGACCATGTAGCACATGTGAGCATGATGGGTGGGAATGGTTGATTGTCAGTCCTCTACAAAGCTGAGCTTCACTTGGCAGCTGGTGCAGAGTATACTTAGCTGAGAGTCTTATGATCTGCTTTCATTCTGTTTCTTGTATCTCCCATATTCATTCCTGTTGCATCCAGTTTTGGTTAGTCTTCTGTTGAAAGCAATACCAGGCATACTAAATTTCAACAGTCCAGAGGTTTGGCCAACAATGATCTCCTTTAACAATCTGGCATCTAATGCTTATCAATCCCATTGGGTTGTCCTTCAGCATAAACGTAAAGATTACCTCAAGATTTGGAACTTAGGAATGTCAGGGATCCTTCTGCCATTTTGCCTTCTCCTGCTTCCTAGATCAGAGGGGGCAGTTGCTATGTGACTGAGGTTATACTGCAGCTATGCAACTGCTTCAAACAACTCTAAGGACTGATAAGCTGACCATGTAGCACATGCGAACGTGATTGGTGGGAATGGTTGAATGCCAGCCTTGTACAAAGCTAAGAATCAATTGGCAGCTGGTGCAGAGTATACTGTTAGCTGAGAGTCTTATGATCTGCTTTCATTCTGTTTCTTGCAACTGCTTCAAGCAACAATAAGGACTAATCAGCTGACCATGCTACATATGTGAGCGTGATAGGTGGGAATTGTTGATTGTCAGTCCTCTACAACGCTGAGCTTCACTTGGAAGCTGGTGCAGAGTATACTGTTAGCTGAGAGTCTTATGATCTTCTTTCATTCTGTTTCTTGAATCGCCCATATTTAGTCCTGTTGCATCCAGTTTTGGTTAGACTTCTGTGGAAAGAAGCACCAGGCATAATACATTTCAACAGTCCAGAGGTTTGGCCAACAACAATCTCTTTTAACAATCTGGCATTTAATGCTTATCAATCCCATTGGGTTGTCCTTCAGCATAAATGTAAAGGTTGCCTCAAGATTTCAAATCTACGAATGTCAGGAATCCTTCTTCCATTTTGCCTTCTCCTGCTTTCTAGATCAGAGGGGGCAGTTGCTATGTGACTGAGGTTATACTGCAGCTATGCAACTGCTTCAAACAACTCTAAAGACAGATCAGCTGACCATGCTGCACAGGTTGGTATGATTGGTGGGAATGGTTGATTGCCAGCCTTCTACAAAGCTGAGCTTCACTTGGCAGCTGGTGCAGAGCATACTGTTTGCTGAGAGTCTTATGGGTCTGCTTTCATTCTGTTTCTTGGAACTGCTGCAAACAACTCTAAGGACTGATCAGCTCACCATCCGGCACAGGTGGGCGTGATTGTTGGGATTGGTTGATTGTCAGCCCTCTACAAAGCTGAGCTTCACTTGGCAGCTGGTGCAGAATATACTGTTAGCTGAGAGTCTTATGATGTGCTTTCATTCTTGTATCATTTCTTGTATCTCCCATATTCAGTCCTGTTGTATCCAGTTTTTGGTTGGTCTTCTGTGTCCAGTTAGTTACAGCCCTGTTTGTCTTTCGCTCTCTGGTTGCTTTACTTCTTCCCTGTGTTAGTTTTTCCACTGTGATCTATTCCTGAATTATCTTTAATGTCTCTGTGCTGTTTGGTTACAGTCCTCACAGAGAGGGACATTGTTAGAGATAGCGGTTAGAATAAGGTCTGGTGTCAGGATTACTCCTCAGGACAGGTTGTTAGGGACACATTTAGGAAAAGTTAATAGTTAAGGTCCTTTTAGTGTTTTGTTTCTGAATTTAACTCATTTATCATTCCATCTAAACCCATGCCCCTGTCATCTGCCTTGCTGTCCATCATCAAATGGTAAGTCCCTACATTCATTTTTGACACAAGCTTCATGTTACTTGCATGGGACTGCTGGTTAGCTTTATTCTGTCACTATATATGAATTAGACTTCTCCACAAATGTACATGTCACAATACAGTATCTCACAAAAGTGAGTACACCCCTAAGTGACAATAAAAGTGAGTACACCCCTAAGTGACAACGAAAGTGAGTACACCCCTATGTGACAACAAAAGTAGTACACCCTAAGTGACAAGGGAAAATGAGTACACCCTATGTGGACAACAAAAGTGAGTACCACCCTAATGACAACAAAAGTGGTACACCCCATGTGACAACAAAAGTGAGTACACCTACACTAGTGACAACAAAATGTGAGTACACCCCTATGTTTACAACAAAATGTGAGTACACAATAAAGTGACAACGAAAGTGAGTACACCCCTATGTGACAACAAAAGTGAGTACACCCCTAAGTGACAACGAAAGTGAGTACACCCCTATGTGACAACAAAAGTGAGTACACCACTAAGTGACAACAAAAGTGAGTACACCCCCATGTGACAACAAAAGTGAGTACACCCCTCTGTGAAAATGGACAAATTGTGCCCAAAGTGTCAATATTTTGTCTGATATCCATTACTTTCCAGCGCTGCCTTAACTCTTTTGGGCATGGAGGTCACTAGAGCTTTAGTGGTTGCAGCCACATAATTGATGTTATATTTTAATAGATCAGACCTTTAAGGACTTGGCAATACCAATTATGTGTAATTTTTTATATTTTTTATTCTTTTTTTTTGTCATTCACCAAGAGTTGTGCTGTGAACTTTTTTTTTTTTTTTAATTGTTTTATACTTTTGAACCTTTTTTTTTTTACTTTAATATGCACTCCCCCTAGGGTCCTTTACCACTTGAGGGAACATTTGCCTGCACACCCTTTTGCATTACAAATATACTGAGGAAGTGTGTATCAAGATGGAGGTTGTATTACTTGCTGCCCCTATACTATTACTGAATACATCCCAGTGTACAAAGGCTCTCCAGACTGTTTAATACCTCCATACAATGATCATAAAGTGGTATATACCAGTGTACACAGGCTCTGCAGACTGTATATTACTTCCATACAGTGACCATATAGTGGTACCCCCCCCAGTTGTACCCCAGGCTTGCAGGACCATATTTTATTCCTCATACAGTGACCATATAGTGGTAGGTACCAGTATACACAGGCTCTGCAGACTGTATATTACTTCCATACAGTGACCATATAGTGGTAGGTCCCAGTGTACACAGGCTCTTTAGACTGTGTTTTACCTCCATACAGTGACCATATAGTGGTAGGCACCAGTGTACACAGGATCTGCAGACTGTATATTACCACAATACAGTGACCATATAGTGGTAGACACCAGTGTACACAGGTTCTGCAGACTGTATATTACCTCCATACAGTGACTAAAATAGTGGCAGACCCCAGTGTACACAGGCTCTGCAGACTGTATATGCCCCCCCTACAGTGACCATATGGGTGTTGACACCAGTGTACACAGGCTCTGCAGACTGTATATTACCTCCATACAGTGACCATTTAGTGGTTACTACCAGTGTACACAGGCTCTGAAGTCTGTATATTACAACCATACATAGACTATATAGTGGTAGACACCAGTGTACACAGGCTCTGCAGGCTGTATATTACCTCCATACAGTGACCATATAGTGGTAGGTTCCAGTGTACACAGGCTCTGCAGACTGTATATTACCGCCATACAGTGACCATACAGTAGTAGACACCAGCGTACCCAGGTTCTGCAGACTGTATATTACCTCCATACAGTGACCATATAGTGGTAGACACCAGTGTACACAGGCTCTGCAGACTGTATATTACCTCCATACATGGACAATATAGTGGTAGACACCAGTGTACAAAGGCTCTGAAGACTGTATATTACCGCCATACAGTGACCATATAGTGGTTGATACTAGTTGACATATAAGTGATTACAGTGCAGTTACATCTAGTGACTTACAGGTGAAATCTTCTCAGACAAGTGTTCCCTTTCCCTTTTGTTTTGCATCCGGCCCAGACTGCCATGATAACTTCTCCCGGCCACCACTCATCCCTGCAAATTTGGATAAAATATCTTAAAATCATCACTTTTCCAACACCTCACTCACTGTCCTCCACATCTGTACAAACTTTTTAGGGGTGAGAGAGCGGGTACAGACCACAGCTTAGAGGCAAAGTCTCTTAGAGGGATGGAACAGAGGACTAACTCCCTGGAGACTGTGCTACAGCTATAGCCTGTATCCCCTCAGATTCATATTGCCAGATAGGTAGGGGCTTCAGGTGGGTAGGTAGGCAGGGCCACAGCTAGGTAGGTTGGTCTCAGATAGCTAGCTAGGCTCTTGTTAGATAGGTTGGTAGGCTTTAGGTAGGTATGTAGGTTGGTAGACTCAAGGAAGGTAGGCAGCAGTTAGGCCCAAGGTAGGTAGGCAGTAGATAGGCCATAGGTAGGTTGGCAGACAGTAGTTAGACCACGGGTAAGTAGGCCACAGGTAGGTAGATAGATTGGTCCCAGGTAGGTAGGCTACAAGTAGGTAGGTAGATTGGCCTTAGGTAGGCCCTAGTTAGGCCCTTGTTAGGTAGGTAGATAAGTGAGCCACAGGAAGATAGGCCCCAGGTAGCTAGGTATTCCCGAGATAGGTAGGCTTTAGATAGGCCCCAGGTAGCTAGGTAGTTAGGCTGTAGGTGTGCCTCAGGTAGCTAGGTTGGTAGGCTGTAGCTGGGCCATATGTAGGTAGGTAGGTAGATAGGCCCCAGGTAGCTCATTAGCTAGGCCCCCGGTTTCTATGTAGGTAGGCCCCAGGTAGCTAGGTAGGTAGGCTTTACGTGGGCCCCAGATAGGCAGTAGAGTGGAGCAGAGTGCAGATGATGCTGCTCTCTGTTAAGGACTTTAAGGGCATGTTCACACGATGGATTTGGCCACGGTTATGGCCGCGGGTTCCGCCGCGGTTTCCGCGGCCAAATCGCGCCTAGATTATTAACATGGTTTCCTATGGGAAACCGCGTTAATATTCACACGCCGCGGGTTTGGCCGCGGCTTCCGGGGCCACGGCCAGACCCGCGCGTGTGAAGAGCTCTCCTGTTAATTCTTGACAGGGAGTTCTCTGCTCGGCGGCCGCGGGTGGTGCGCGGCCGAGACGCGGCTCGCGCTGCGGCTTGCCCCCTGCTATTAATTTGCATGGGGGCAAACCCTCAGCGCAAGCCGCGCACCAAACCACGCCCCTCCCGCGCCGAGACCACGCCCACTGCCCGCCCCGCAAACCCGCGGCCAAATCCGTCGTATGAACGAGGCCTAACTGTTTGTGTGTGCAGAGGAAGCGCAGACAGTTAATCAGGCCATGTACTCCCATTCTGAGCAGGAAGCACTGGGCTCCCTGTGCCAGCATGCCCTGTACCAGCTGCTACGGCGGTATCTGCACTGCTTGCCACCAGGAGAAGTCCAGTGTCAGGAAGTTTCATGTCAGGACATAGGCATAGTCAAGGTTTTCGTTGCACAGAGGGAATACTGAGTGTGTCGCCCCCTTTTTAGAACAACAACATTTTTGGTCATATTTTATGCTTTTAAATTTGTGTTTTCTTGTGAGGTTGGATGGGAAAAAAATGGCTTTTCTGGTAAGATTTTTGTTTATTTATGTCTGTGGCGTTCACCGTTCAGAATAAGTACCACAGAGATTTCTTAGGTTGTAGCATTACGGATGCAGCAATAGCTATCATGAGTCACTTTTTGTTCTGCTTACTTATAGTGTTTTTTATTGGGGATTCGGGGTTTTTTATTTTTGTTTTCAGTTTTTTGTTTAAACATTTTTAATTTATACGTCTCAAGTGCAGAAATATCAAATGTTTCGAATGTCTCTAAACATTTCCAACTTTTACAATATGGGGACATGTCTAGTTTTTAACGTTATACAGTTGAAACCAGAAGTTTCCCATCCCCATCTACAGGTTTCTCCCCTCCCTCTATATAAAGCCCCATCTGCAGGTTTTTCCCTCCCCTCTATATAAAGCCCCATCTGCAGGTTTCTCCCTCTATATAAAGCCCCATCTGCAGGTTTTTTCACACCCCTCTATATAAAGCCCCATCTGCAGGTTTCTCCCTCCCTCTATATAAAGCCCCATCTGCAGGTTTCTCCCTCCCCTCTATATAAAGCCCCATCTGCAGGTTTCTCCCTCCCTCTATATAAAGCCCCATCTGCAGGTTTCTCCCTCCCCTCTATATAAAGCCCCATCTGCAGGTTTTTCTCACTCTCTGACATGAACTCAGAATAAACCTTCCCGTTTTAGGTCAATTAGGAACCAAAATTATTTCTATTTGCCAAATCCCAGAATAATGAGGGGGAGAATTTTAAGGCATTTTTATTACTTTCTGAAAGTCAGAATTTTTCCTCCATTTCATTAGTATTTGGTTGGCTTTGCACTTAAACGTAGGATTTTGGGTCAAACTTCTGGATCCTTCCACAAGCTTCTCACAATAGTTGGTGGGAATTTTGGTCCCTTCCTCCTGACAAAAATGGGTCACTGAGCCATGTTTGGGGGTCTCTTTGCTCCTCGGCCTTTTCAGCTTTGCCCATACATTTCCAATAGGATTGAGATCAGGTTTTGTGATGGCCGCTCCAGAACATTGACTTGGTTCTCCTTCAGCCACTTTTGTAAACCAGTTTTGGCAGTAGCTTTCGGGTCATGTCCATTTGGAAGACCCATTTCCACCCAAGCTTTAAACTTCCTGGCTAAGGTCTTGAATGTTGCTTCAGTATTGCCACATAATCTTCTTTCCTCATGATGCCATCTATTTCGTGAATTTGCAACCAGCCCCCTCCTGCAGCAAAACAACCCCACAACATGATGCTGCCACCCCCCAGTTTCACAGTTGGGATGGTGTTCTTAGGCTTCCAAGCTCCTCCCTTTTTCCTCCAAACGTAACAATGGTCATTATGGCCAAACAGTTCTATTTTAGTTATGTCAGACCACAGGACATATCTACCAAAATATAGGTCTTTCTTCCTGTGCATTTGCAAACATTAATCTGGCTTTTATGATGACTGGAAATACCCGTCTTGTTTGTACTTGTGTGTAATTGTTTGTATAGATGAACGAGGCTCCTTCAGGTTTCTGGAAATTGCACCCAGGGATGATCCAGACTTGTGCAAGTCCACACTTCTCTTCCTGATATCTTGGCTGATTTCATTAGACTTTCCCATGATGTTAAAAACACAGAAAAAAATAGGACATTACTTACTCAAAAAACACTACAATATTTGGGTCATATTCCCAGCTGAATGGCTGGACTAGACTGAACCCAGTAGCAAACAACTTTGGCGTATATGCTACCTGTGAAAAATTAACAGGTGCAGTATAATCTCCCCATGCATTACACTTTGGCTTTTCTGCATACTGGAGTGAACAGGTATTAAGTTAATGTGCAGTTTTTCATCATCTAATTGTTCCCCTAGCAGTGGGATATGTGAGCTGCTGCTCAGCAATTAGCTGCACCTGTTCATTTTTCCCAGGTAGCATATAGCCCAGAGCTGCCTGCTACTGAGTTCAGTCTAGTCCAGCCATTGAGCTGTAAGATGGCCCAAATATTGTAGTGTTTTTTCCCATGATGTCACACACAGAAGCAGTGTGTTTCTGGTGTGCTATAAAATACATGCACAGCTGTGTCTCTAATTAACTCAGATGTTGACAATAAACCTATCAGAAGCTTGCAAAGATCTGACATCATATGGGCGTGGCCAAATTGTGTAAGAGCAGAGTCATCCCAGTGTATGGAAACTTTTTTGACTAATTGGACCTAAAAGGGGAAGGGTTTTTTCTGATTTCATGTCAGAGGGAGAGAAAAACCTGCAGATGGGGCTTTCCATAGAGGGAGGGAGAAACCTGCAGATAGGGGTTTATATAGAGGGAGAGAGAAACCTGCAGATAGGGCTTTATACAGAGGGAGAGAGAAACCTGCAGATGGGGCTTTATAAGAGGGGAGAGGGAAACCTGCAGATGGGCTTTATATAGAGGAGAGAGAAACCTGCAGGGGGCTTTATAAGAAGGGGAGTAGAACCTGCAGATGGGGCTTTATACAGAGGGGAGGGAGAAACCTGCAGATGGGGCTTTATATAGTGGATGGAAACTTCTAGTTCCAACTGTAGGTGTTCAAATACTGTCAAAAACCCAAAGCAGATGGGGTGTGGGTGTGTGGGGGGGGGGGGGGGGTAATCTAAACGGGTAATTATTGAATTGTGAAGGATTTTGGATAATGATGCTGAACACCAGCCACCCTCAAGGGTTACACTATCACACCGACTTGATTTTAAGCTACTACTGACAGGGCTGTGGAGTGGGAGCGGAGTCGGTGCCTATTTTGCAGGAGTCGGAGTCGTCATAAAATGGAGTGACTCCGCTCCCAAAATATATAATAATTTTGGGCCAGTTAGTTGATGCAAAGAGCAAAAGAAATTGGGTCCGGGCCAGGCACTGCTCCCATATCTTCAGCCTCATCACATGAGGAGTGTAATTGATGCATGGAGCAGCAAAGCGCTGCCCCAGGGGAAAAGACCCCCCCCCAGGGCAACCCGATTTCAGCAAAATTTCCACTGTTTCAAAAAGTAGAAGATCAACCATCATCAAAAACTCAACTGCTGTGGCGAGGCAATTCCTTTATACAAAGAAAAAAAAGAAACATGGGGCCCCCAACTCACTGCTAGAAAAGCTGAGATGAGACTGAACACAGCACGGAGGCAACACGGGCCCCCATGCTTTTAAAGAAAAATACCCAGGTGCAGCTGATGGGTGGTTAACCCTACATCTCTCCACTGGGTGGACAGAAAGCTGCACCTGAAATTGACATCTATTCACATCGCATGCTAAAAAGCCCAGTTACCATACGTTGGGAGACTACAGAGCAAAAATCCCTGTAAGACAGCCGCTCGCAACATCCTCCATGCATGAGGGGGGGGGGCTGCTGTATTTACTTGCATCCATTCCCCAGACTGTTGGGCATAAAAAAACTTTTTTTCACATACTGGAAAAAACATCAAATATGAGGTATTGGTTAACATAATGGCCACTATAATTCCTTTATACCCTGACATTGTTAGAGATGTTGCCCCTGTGGTGACCGCTTTGCCCCCAACCCAAGTTAGTGTAGAGAGGCCGTTCTCTAGCCTGGAATAATGAGATCAGATGTGGGGTCATGTATGCAGGATCTGATGGAGGCAATACTATTTCTCAGAAAAAAATTCAGAGCCCTCCACAAATGTCCCTGGAGTGTTTTGCATATTACAATTTTTTTGTGTCCTAAAGTCATATCCAATAAATATATTTTACACTGACAAGCAAAATGGTAACAATGCTTGTGACTTTCAGACTCCATATCTCTCCATCCACTACAGCTTTGAGGCTACTGTAATTTTTATATACAGTCATCTTACCGATCTTAACATAAATTGACTTGCAAGTATTTAGCATCTGCTTAGTTCTGCAGATTCTTTCCTGTAACTGCAAATTTTTACTGTTTTGCTCCTAAAACGCAAACTGTTAATTTGTATTATTTTGTTAGTATTTGGTAAATCCCCCTTTGGCTTTCAGCTCTGTCTGAATACTTATGGGCTCTGGATCAGATTCAAGCACATCTTGACCAAAATCTGATCCCAGGTCTCTTCTACACATTCCCAATGTTGGTGCAGACTGGACTTGGATACAAATACAGCTTTTTTCTTCACTCTACCCACAAGTGTTCAAAAGAACAAAACATTGTTACCCTTTTGCTTGTCAGTGTCTGTTCTACCTAAATAGCTTGATTATTGTATAATAAGGTGATAAACAGCCTGATGAGAGTGGGAGTCGGGAGTCGGAGGTTTGGGAAATTGAGGAGTCGGAGTCGGGGCTTCGGCTTGCCGACTCCACAGCCCTGACTCCTGGTTGTTAATTATGTTGCACATGTTGTTTTGGGTTGTGGTGTGAACTAAAGGTATGCTGACACATTAGTAATTCTACAGTCATTGCGATTTAATACATCTGAAGTGCGGGCTGAGCATACGGTAATTCATAACCCTCATTGAGAGCTATTATTACCTTCTCTTCCCCCAGCGCACAATAAGCGCCCGGGGAAAGAACAGACATTTCTCTTCTTCCTGGCTGGGGAGAATGAATGTCAATGGGAGACCTCAGAGGTAGGTGCTGGCCAGCGCGTCCCTCTGAAGCTGTGGGCGTGTAGCGGCACGCACAGTACACACCACTATACGCCTGTAAGTTTATTGTCTGAACATACCCTGACTGTTTAACCCCGTCAGCACCGCAGCCAATGCTGACCTCCCTGGCGGAGCCTCATTTTCTAAATCTGACATGTGACACTTTATGTAGGAATAACTTTTTGATACTTTTACCCATCCATGTGATTCAGAAAATGTTTTCTCGTGACAGATTGTGCTTTAAATTAGTAAGAAATGTTGGGGAAAAAAAATCAAAATGTCGTGAAAATGTTGAAAATTGTAAGACAAATAGTTATTCCACATAAAATAGTTCATAACCAGCATCTATCATATTTCTCCTGTAGGTTGGCAACATTTTTTAAATCTCTTTTTATTTTTTTTTACGATATTAGGGGGCTTAAAAATTTAGGGGGACATGTCCCAACTCGCCAACTGCAGTTTTTTGGTCTATATAGTGCTAAAACCCCTTTGGACGCCATGTTTTGTATGTAAATGAACTTGCCACATTATCTTCTTTCCTGCTGCACCAGTCTATTTTGTGAAGTGCACCAGTCCCTCCTGCAGCAAAACAACCCCACAACATGATGCTTCCACCCTTGTGTTTCACAGTTAGGATGGTGTTCTTAGGCTTCCAAGCTTCTCCCTTTTTCCTCCAAACGTAATGATGGTCATTGTGGCCAAACAGTTCAATTTTAGTTTCGTTTTTACACAAAGACTAGGCGCATTATACGCCAGCCACGCCACTTTGTAATGCGCCTACATATGTTGCACTGTGCGCCCCCATTGCGCAATGTGCCTATTGAGGCTCATTACATATGTTATGCGCCTCTGTCGGCCACTGCGCCGCGATAGGTGCATTACATATACTACAAATGATATGCTATGCTCCGCGAGTTGCACAACGCGCCTTTTTAGGTGCGTTAAGGTATACCTGACACCAGATTTTAGAACGTATCGGACTTTGCGGCGCACTTTACACTGATTTAATGCGCCGAAAGCTGGCATGGATACGCCACTTTTTGGACATGTCGCCCTTAGTAGTCATTTTTCACATTTTCAAGAAAATTTGCAAAATAGATTTCTTTAGGGACCAGTCCAGTTCTGATGTAGCTTTGAGGGAGCTGTGTGTTAGATACCCCCATAAATGACTCCATCTTAGAAACTACACCTCTAAGGGTATGTTGACACGGGGTAATTTCGGCGCGCATTTTGCATTGTTATTGCGCTCTAATATAGGTGAGATGTGCGCCGAAATTACGGTAATCCATAGCTCTCATAGAGAACTATGGATTACGCCTCCTCTCCCCGGGCGTACAATCCGATCGTATGGCATGCCCGGGGAGATAAGTGACATGTGACATGCGTAAGCGCTGCGAGTAATGACTGTCTATGGGGCCGCGGCCCGCCTCCCCTCCTCGCACCGATCAGTACGCCCCGCAATTACGCCGTGTGAACATACCCTTAAAGTATTGACAACAGTGTTCAGGAAGTTTATTAGCCCATTAGATATTTCACAGAAATTAAAGCAAAGTGTCAAAATTTCCCTTTTTTTTTTTTGCACACGAGAGGCTCCTTTAATTCCCCGAGCGTGGAGCCCATAACAGCGATCCTGATATTTGCTGCTAATGAGTCCAGTCTGTGAGACTGCTGTAAATCATACAATCTCCTGCACTCTGGTGTGAGTGGTTTTGATTTATGTTCTTTGATGCCGGGCCAGGATGAGCTGTGATACAGGACCTGTAATTACCAGGAGAAAGTGGCTTGTGTGTTGTGTATCATCGGTTATGACCAGGGGCGGCAAAACGTGCACCGAACGACCCCCAAAGGGGAAACAGAGTGCAAAAAGATGGAAGTGAGGGAGCATCGAGAGGCTGAAGACCCTTGGTGTTCAAACATCAACAAGTCCCAGCATTGCTTACTATCCATCTCTGAGAGCACTGATGCTAGGTCTAAGCCGGCCATGCAAGGTGACCCATTAGAAAGACACTTCCACCTTACAGTTTGTAGGGCTGAAAAGACGTCCATCCAGTCCAGCCTTCTACCTTACAGTGTTGATCCAGAGGAAGGCGAAAACCCCCATGAAGTAGAAGTCAATTGTCCTCATTTTAAGGGGAAAATTCCTTCCGACCCAACTGGAATCAAAAAAATCCCGGGACAGCCCCCTTCCCCCAGAATCCTTTGTCACTATAATTTGTTATATTATTACATCTAGAAATGTACCAGACCGTTCTCCAGAATCCTGGTCACTATAACTTGTTATATTATTACATCTAGAAATGTATCCGACCCTTTCCCAGAATCCGGGTCACTAGAACTTGTTATATTATTACATCAGGAATGTATCCAACCCTTCTCCAAACCCCCGTCACTATAACTTGTTATTTAAATACATCTAGAAATGAAACCCCAGACCTTTCCCTCCAAACCCTGGCACTAAAACTTTTTAAAAATATTACATCTAGAAATGTATCCAAACCCCTTTCCCAAACCCTGGTCACTAAACTTGTTAATTATTACATCTGGAAATGTATCCAGACCTTCTCCAGAATCCGGGTCAAAAAACTTTTTATTAACATCTAGAAATGTATCCAACCCTTCCCCAGAACCCCGTCACTATAACTTGTTTATTATTACCTAAAATGATCCAACCCTTTCTCCAAACCTGGCCCACTTAATTGTTTATTTTTACATCTAAAATGTCTCCAACCCTTCTCCAAACCCCGGTCACAAACTTTTTATATTATTCATCTAAAATTTACCCCGACCCTTCTCCAAATCCTGGTCACTATAACTTTGTATTTTATACACCAGAAATGTATCCAGACCCTTCCCAAATCCGTCCAAAACTTGTTAATTATTACATCTAGGAATTATCCAAAACCCTTTTCTTCAGAATCCTTCACTATAACTTTTATTTTTATTACATCTAAAAATGAAACCAGACCCTTCTCCCAAACCCCGGCACTATAACCGTTTATTTTTCATCTAAAAAGAAATCCAGACCCTCTCCAAACCCTGGTCACTTAACTTGTTATATTATTACATCTAAATGTATCCAACCCCTTCTCCAAACCCGGTCACTATAATTTTGTTATTTATTACACCTAGAAATGTCCCCAGACCCTTCCCCAAAAACCGGTCACTAAAACCCTTTTAATTATTACATCGGAATGTACCCAAACCCCTTCTCCAGAATCCTGGTAAATAAAACTTGTTAAAATTATTACATCTAAAATTTCCAGACCCTTCTCCGAATCCCGGGGTCACAAAACCCTTTATATTTATTACATTAGGAATTATCCAGACCCTTCTCCAGAATCCTGGTCACTATAACTTGTTTATTATTACATCTAAAAATGTACCCCCGACCCTTCTCCAAATCCTGGTCACTATAACTTGTTATAAAATTACACCAAAAAATTCTCCAGACCCTTCTCCAAAAACCGTCACTATAACCTTTTATTTTTTTACATCTAGGAATGTACCCGACCCTTCCCAAATCCTGGTCACATAACTTTTTATATTATTACACCCTAAAAAGTATCCAAACCCTTCCCAAATCCGGGTCATTTAAACTTTTTTTTATTACATCTAAAAAGTCTCCAGACCCTTCCCCCAAATCCCGGTCATATAATTTGTTTATTATTACATCTAAAATGTACCGACCCTTCCCAGAATCCCTCACTAAACTGTTCTTTATTACATCTAAAATTTACCCAAACCCCTTCTCCAGAACCCCCGGTCCTAAAACTTGTTAAAATTATTCACCCTAAAATGTACCCAGCCCCTTTCCCCCAGAATCCCGGGCACAAAACTTTTTTAAATTTATTACATCAAAAATGTCTCCAGACCCTTCCCAGAACCCAACACTATAACTTGTATATTATTAATTTAGAAATTATCCAGCCCCTTTTCTCCAAATCCTGGCATATAAACTTTTTGTTTATTTTACTCTGAAATGTATCCCCCCCTTCTCCAGAAACCTGGTCACTAAAAAACCTGTATTTATTCATCTAAAATGAAAACCATCCCTTTCCCAGAACCGGGCACTATAATTTGTTATATTTTTTACATCTAAAAAGTATCCAGCCCCTTCTCCAGAATCCCGGTCACTAAACTTTTTATATTTTTACTCTAGAAATGTATCCAACCCTTCTCCAGAATCCCGGTCACTATAACTTTTTTTAAAATATTACATCTAGAAATGTATCCAACCTTTTCTCCAGAATCCTGGTCACATAACTTTTTTTATTAACATCTAGAAATGTACCAACCCTTTCCCCGAATCCTGGTCACTATATTTAAATATTTTTTACATCTTGAAATTACCGACCCTTCTCCAGAACCCCTTCACTATAACTTTTTAAATTTATTACAAAGAAATTACCCAAACCCTTCTCCAGAATCCTGGTCACTATAACTTGTTAATTATTACTCAGAAATTACCCAAACCCTTCTCCAGAATCCTGGTCACTGTAACTTGATTCACGTCCGCTTTGAAGGCTTCTGGATTTTCCCTTTTTTTAAAATTTCCATATACAATCCAATATGGTGAATCCATTGGTTTTGGGGGGTTTTCAACCCAAGTACCAATAGTTAATTCGGGGGGCCCACCAAGGATTTTGATTTTTGAGGTCCACCAAGTAGTTGATTTTTGGGGCCACCAAGGAGTTTATTCTTGAGGCCCCCAGGGGAGTTGATTCTTAGGGCCCCCAAGGAGTTGATTCTTGAGGTCCCCAGGGGAGTTGATTTTGGGTGCCCCCCGTGGAGTTGGTTCTTGGGGCCCACCAGGGGAGTTATTCTGGGGGGCCCACCATGGAGTTGATTCTTGGGGCCCACCAGTGGAGTTGATTCTTCGGTCCCACCAGTGGAGTTGATTCTTGGGGCCCACCATGGAGTTGATTCTTGGGTCCCACCAGTGGAGTTGATTCTTGGGTCCCACCAGTGGAGTTGATTCTTGGGGCCACCAGTGAAGTTGATTCTTGGGGCTCACCAGTGGAGATGAGTCTTGGGGCTCACCAGTGGAGTTGATTATCGGGGCCCACCAGTGGAGTTGATTGTTGGGGGCCACCAGTGGAGTTGATTCTTGGGGCCACCAGTGGAGTTGATTGTTGGGGCCACCACGGGAGTTGATTATCGGGGGCCCACCAGTGGAGTTGATTCTTGGGGCCCACCACTGGAGTTGATTGTTAGGGCTCACAAGTGGAGTTGATTCTTGGGGCCACCACTGGAGTTGATTATCGGGGGCCCACCAGTGGAGTTGATTCTTGGGGCCCACCTGTGGAGTTGATTCTTGGTGCGCACCAGTGGAGTTGATTCTTGGGGCCCACCAGTGGAGATGATTCTTGTATCCCTCAGTGGAGTTGATTCTTGTGTCCCTCAGTGGAGTTGATTCTTGGGGCCCACCAGTGAAGTTGATTCTTGGGGCTCACCAGTGGAGATGAGTCTTGGGCCCACCACTGGAGTTGATTATCGGGGCCTGCCATGGAGTTGATTGTTGGGGGCCACCATGGATTGATTCTTGGGGCCACCAGTGTAGTTTTTTGTGGGGGCCACCACTGGAGTTGATTATCGGGGGCCCACCAGTGGAGTTGATTCTTGGGGCCCACCACTGGAGTTGATTGTTAGGGCTCACAAGTGGAGTTGATTCTTGGGGCCACCACTGGAGTTGATTATCGGGGGCCCACCAGTGGAGTTGATTGTTGGGGCCACCACTGGAGTTGATTGTTGGGGCCACCACTGGAGTTGATTGTTGGGGCCACCACTGGAGTTGATTGTTGGGGCCACCACTGGAGAAGTGAAGTTGATTCTTGGGGCCACCAGTGGAGTTGATTCTTGGGGCCCACCAGTGGAGTTGATTGTTGGGGCCACCACTGGAGTTGATTATCGGGGGCCCACCAGTGGAGTTGATTGTTAGGGCTCACAAGTGGAGTTGATTCTTGGGGCCCACCAGTGGAGTTGATTCTTGGGGCCACCAGTGGAGTTGATTCTTGGGGGCCCACCAGTGCTCACAAGAGCTTACAATCTGCATGGAAACAGAGTTGAGAAGAATATTGGGAAGTGATTTGTTTACACAATCGTCCAGCCAGCTTCAATGCCCGCATCACTTTTTTACGTAGCCTGACTAAAAACCAAATCAAAAGCGATAAAAAATAACGCTCTTATGTGTCCCAACAAGATACAATTGAAAAGGTGAACTTGTCCTGCAAATGAAAGGCCCTAACACAGCTCCATTGACTGAAAATGAAACAAGGTCTGGCTCTTAGAATATTGTTTGATAAAAAGTCTGAAAAAGTGTGTGTTTGGGGGGGGAGGGGGACGGTCTTGGGACAGCCCAAGACAATGCAAACTTTAGTTATATCCCTGGGTGTGCGGAGCCCCTTTCATAGGTTTTTCCATCCCAGTGGCTCGTATCTGCAGTCCGGGTGTTACTCTGGTAACATTACTGCTGTACAGATACTCATATAGCTGAGCATACTATGTACCGGGATAATCATTGAGGAAGCTTTGCTCTTCCATAGAGCTCCGCGCTCCCATCATGATGCTAAATTACAGGGGAAACCACTTTAAGGTAGAGATTCCTCCAATACTTTGGTTGCAGAAGTTCTCCCAGCCTGATGGGTATGAGCTGAAATGATAAAACGAGGCTTCTTTTTTTTTCCAGTCAAAGAGGAAACAGTCAGTGTGAAATACATCAGCTTCCAGAGTTCCTCCCGAGCGGCCGCAGCTCAGGTACAAGAGCCGGAAAGTGGCTTCAAACATTGTTTTGGCAAATGCATGACGCCGTGTGAGGTTGAGGCCATCGTCCCTCCCTCCCACCTTAGCATCCGGATTATTACAGAAGACGTGAAAGCTACACATGGGGCACTCAAAGTGGCACAAAGGGTTACGTAAGGTTTTATAGATGTAATCATGGGAGATAGGGGACGGATTAAGATTAATGAATACGTGGTTTACACTCAGAGGGGTGATTACACCATGTTATTTCACAGAGCCTGCTCTTCACAGCCAGCTTCAGGCTTCCATATCCTGTTCAAGCTGTGGGTGGTAATGTAGCTTTATGCTCCCACTTCCCGTTCAGGCTGTGGGTGGTTCTACAGCTTCAGGCTCCCACTTCCTGTTCAGGCTGTGGGTGGTTCTACATCCTCAGGCTCCCACGTCCTGTTCAGGCTGCGGGTGGTTCTACAACCTCAGGCTCCCACTTCATGTTAATACTGTGGGTGGTTCTACAACCTCAATCTCCCTCTTCCTGTTCAGGCTGTGGGTGGTTCTACAACCTCAGGCTCCCACGTCCTGTTCAGGCTGCGGGTGGTTGTACAACCTCAGGCTCCCACTTTATGTTAATACTGTGGGTGGTTCTACAACCTCAATCTCCCTCTTCCTGTTCGGGGTGTGGGTGGGTTTTTAAACCCCAGGCTCCCCGTCCTTTGTTTAGGGTCGGGTGGTTTTTACACCTAGCTCCCACTTGTTCAGGCTGCGGGTGGTTTACAGCATCGGGCCCCCCTTCCCGTTTTAGGTGTGGGAGTTCTACAACCTCAGGCTCCCACTCCTGTTCAGGCTGTTGATAGTTCTACAACCTAGGGTCCCCCCGTCCGTTCAGGTGTGGGGGGGTTTACAGCTCGGATCCCACTTCCTTTTGGGTGTGGGGGTTCAAGTTTTAGCTCCCCCTTCCTGGTCAGGCGTGGGGGGTTCTACAGCTTCAGGGTCCCATTCCTGTTGGCTGTGGGCATTCAAGCATCACTCCCCTTCCCTTTCAGTTGGGCATTCTACATTTTTAGTCTCCCACTTCCTGTTCAGCGTAGGGGTTTCTGCAGCTTTGGGCCCCACGCCCGTTCAGGCTGCGGGTGGTTTTTACATTTCAGGCTCCCCCTTTCCCGTCGGCTGTGGGGGTTCTACAACCCAGGCTCCCCCCTCCTGTTCAGGCTGTTTTTATTCTACATCCTCAGGCTCCCACGTCCTGTTCAGGCTGTTGTTTGTTCTACAACCTCAGGCTCCCACGTCCTGTTCAGGCTGCGGGTGGTTCTACAACCTCAGGCTCCCACGTCCTGTTCAGGCTGTGGGTAGTTCTACAACCTCAGGCTCCCACGTCCTGTTCAGGCTGTTGATAGTTCTACAACCTCAGGCTCCCACGTCCTGTTCAGGCTGCGGGTGGTTCTACAACCTCAGGCTCCCACTTCAAGTAGCAGGTGGAAGAGTGCAACAGCTTCTTGCGTTTCGGCTCCAGAGGAGAGGCAGCTCTTTATAGAAGTGTGTATGTCGGAGGTGTCCTCCATTTTGGATCACTATGTTATGGTTGGAGTGGTCAGAGGCTGCACAGATCATCTCTCGCTCTGGAGGACCCATCCTGTCCTGTATTGCATAGACATCCCATTGATCTGCATAGGTGCTGTGTAAACCTTTGTCTCCCTATGATAACATTGACATTTGCTATCTGTGAGGGATCCGGGCAGTTCCCTAGTACTTGTTGTGTCATCAGCTTATTGCTCTGGACGCTCCTTACAGGTAGAGGTGACCCAAAGTGGAAGGTTTCTCCTCCTTTAGAGTCTTAGGCTACGTCTATGCAGCACTGGAATCTCGTCGGGTTTTTGGCGTATTTTGATAATTAAAATCTCCCAGCGCTGTGCAATGAAAAGTCTGTGCTGTAGTCTACACAGCGCAGATTTTTTTCCAGTCAGCTTAAAAATCCGCCAGATTCCAACGATTGCCGAAGGATTGGCGTCAGATTCCATGTACGGGGCTGATAGCAAATCCAAAAACCGACCTTGACTTTTAGTGCAAATGTTAAAATGCTGTTGGATTTTTTTATCATTGACATTGCCTTATCCCTGCTGAGAGTTTTTGGCTGGACTTTGTAATAGCTATCCCCCGCCCCCCCCAGCCCAGTTTGGGTGAAAAGTTGCTGATGATGCGTGCTAAGCTTAGGCTTTTTTATGTTATATCACATGAAAGCCTTATGGGTCTAATATAGGTTTTCCAAATTTTATATTTGTAGCTTATGGCAACAGTGATCGAGGCACGCGGGAAAACAAAATGGCGGAGTCTAAGGGGATACTCACAGCAAATGGGAGCAGAGGAGCGATAAAATTCTTGTTTCTGCAAGGAAGGTCCACGAAGGATGTTCATGGTGATCGGTCGCAGATATTGGCGGGTCAATGCCCTTTATATTCTACAGTTAAGAACTTGGTTGCCAAATTTAAAACGGGCCACTCCAGCACCAATGATGAGGAACGTCCTGGACGACCGAGATTGATGGTTGTTCCGGAGATCGTCGATGCTGTGCACAACCTCACACTGGAGAATCAGGGAACTTCAGCTAAAGGAATAGCAGACATCATGGGGTTTCTAGTGAACGTGTTTGTGTCATTTTCCATGAACATTTGAACATGAAGAAGCTTCTGCAAAGTGGGTCCCAAAATGTTTGACAACAGATCAGAGAAGCTGCGAGTGAAAACTTCCCGGTCCATTTGTCAGTGTTTCCGGATAAGAACTTCCTTGATCGACTGGTCGCTATGGATGAGACCTGGATCTATTTGTATGACCCTGAAACCAAGGAGCAGCCAAAAGAGTGGAGGCACAGTGGTACTCCTCGTCCAAAGAAGTTCAGGGTGCAATAATCAGTCACTAAGGTGAAGGCATCTGTGTTCTGGGATAAGGAGGGCGTGCTGCTAGTGGACTAGATTCATAATGGTTCCACCATCAATACAAGGTATTACATTGAACTTTTGGACCAATTGAAGGCAGCTCTGAGGGCCAAAAGGCGCGGAAAGTTGTCCAAAGGAATCTTGTTTCTGCCAGACGCCGCCTCCGCTCACACTGCACAAGCGACCATGGCAAAACTGGTGGAGCTAGACTTCCAGCTGGTTGACCACCCACCTTATTCACCAGATCTAGCGCCCTCCAACTATCATCTGTTTCCAAACCTAAACAAACACCTCAAGAAACACCTCAAGGCACCAAATCTCACACCATTTCTGATGCCAGAGCTGCTACGGAGGACTGCTTTGAGGCACAACTGAAATCCTGCTTTTTGCAAAGCTTACAGAACTTGGAATACCAATGTAAGAAGTGTGTGGACATCAGTGGAGAGTATGTGGAATAAATGTAAAGTTTCATCCTCCTATCTTGTTTCTTTCTGGGTAAAGCCAAAGACTTATCAGCAGCCCCTCGTACCTTTGACGTTGTACATCGCTACGGAATATGAAGCGCTATTTAATTGCATGTGGAGACGTTACCAGAAGATCATCTGTTTCGTGCCAATTATGTCCAGATTGGGTTGAGTCATTTTTGTCTATTAGGAAAGCAAAATAGATGTAAATTGCCCCAGATTAAAGAAGCCCTTGAGAAACAGGCGATTCTGAAAGACCTCGTTTTATTTCTTAATAACGATGATGCACTAATAAGCAGGGTCAAACGCAGAACCTACTACGTACTTCCCTCTCATAGAACTCCCACAGCTGTGATGGAATTACCTCATTAATAACTGAGCATGTCAGATCGTGCTTGCACATCCCATCACTTACCACATCTAAAGGTCAGAAACAGACTGGTCCAGGACTAGAAGTCTACAGGGGGAGCCAGAAGTCACAGGACAGCAAAAGGGGAGATGACCTATCTGAATACCCAGCAGATAGTGGGTGAGTGGACCAACCTTTTAGGTTATGTCTGGAACACGGCCGCCATCTTGAAAACCGCCATATTGGACCAAGGACAAGTTTTCCCATTGGGGTTGTGGTCATGTAGTAGATCACAGAAGACCAGAAATGTCTCAGAAACTGATTTCCGCAGTCAAATTTTTCAACATCTTTTTTTAGGTTCAAAAATTATCATCGCAGAAAGGTCTCATGAGGGTTCATAATGATTGGATCCATCACCTTCAGCTCTGTGCTCAGCACCAAAGACTCGAACTCGTCAAATAGCAGCTGTTGTTGTTGCAACTTTCTGTGTTGATAACTTTCAAACCACAAGAGATATTGTAAATCTGATGGTGGCAATCGATTTCTGAGACAATTCTGGTCTTCTTTGATCTGCTACATGACCAAGTTCCCATTGGAAAAACTTGCCTTTCATCCAAAATGGCGGCTTTCAAGATGGTGGCAACGTTCCGGACATAGCCTAAAAGATAGGTCCCCTCACCCATTACCTCCTGGGGTATTCAGATATGACATTTTCACTGGGATTTTTGACCCTGTATATTATGTGCGGTCCCCCTCATGCTTAATGAATCAGTGATGTAGAGTAGCAGTAGAGGCTTTGAACCAAGGCAATCTAAAGCATATAGTATCATGGAGTCAATCTGTGAAGTTGGCTCTAGGAAAAAACAGATAAAATTCATGTATCTCCTATAAAGAATGAAGGTACAAAGATCCCCCCCCCCCCACCTGTCTCCAGATGTGGTGGGAACCAACAGTGAAAGAGGCCAACAAATGTGGTTTCAATGATATTATTCCAGTTTCTTAGTAATGTTATCGCATTATACAACTTAATGGTATAAATGTGCTTGATCTCTACACTTGGGACAAGGAACATAACGTTTGGAGTGACTCAATGAACATTACTATTCACAGAAATAATGGCCGTATATGGTGTAGGATTGACTCATGGGTGAAATGATTGACGGGTCCTTGGCTGATTCACAAGTTCTACACTTTAGCTTTACTTGGGTCTCAAAACAATTTGACCGAGACTGCTAGAAGCCCCAAGGTAATCCAATATGTTACCCAACCTGACCAAGGATTAGCAGCACCAATGGGGCATGAAGGCTCAAGTCTCTACTAGTGTCAACTCTCCTCTTTAGATGCCTTAATTCTCAACATGGCCCCATTTTATTCAGCAAATAGCTCTATCCAGTATCCATCTAATGCATCCTTCATGTCTTTCCTGCAGCTATTTCATGCTCTACAAAGTTCTCCAGGACTCAGAGCCTGGAGATATAACAGCCCTTGTAGGATTTGTCCTACTGAGCTCCTCAGCGAGATCTCTCATCCATCCGGTCAATCAGTCTGTTGTTCTTTATTTTTTTCCTTTTATTTCTGTTACCCTCTTTTCCTATTTTGTATATGACTTTTGTTCTTTATCTTCAGCAACTAAATACTGAAGCTGGATATTAAAGCCCAAAACTTTAATAGTTTTGTCGTATTTTCCTACCTTATCATCTCTGCAGATATGTCTAAGACAGTGTTTCTCAACTCCAGTCCTCAAGACCCACCAACAGGTCATGTTTTCTGGATTTCCTTAACATTGCACAGGTGATGTAATTATTGTCAGTGTAATCTGTGGGAAATCCTGAAAACAGGACCTGTTGGTGGGTCCTGAGGACTGGAGTTGAGAAACACTGGTCTAAGAGGTCACCTGTGAGTGTTTCATGTTGGAATTTGTAATTGTGAGCTGTTAGGTATTATCGTTCATATTTTATAGGTGGTGGCTGTTTTATTGTTCCTCTATGCATAGACCATTTGGGGGTAATCGGTTGTCCCATCTGTAGTCTGAGCATGGGACATGTGTGATATTGAGCTGTGGAGTAGCATACCCTGATGGTCACACTCACATTGTACAGATGAAAGTGGCCTATGTGTGTGTCTTATTGGGGGATAGAACTATAGAACTCTTCTGTATGTTTTTTTTCCAACTTACAATTGGTGGTGATAGCAGTATCTGATCCTTCTGCCTTTGTAGGTATCCCTAACATATCTACTGTTTTTGTTTATGAAAAACTTGAACTCAAATTTTTTCTCCATTAAAAATAAAATAAAAACATAAAATTGTGTGTGGACAGGATGGCCAAAAAAAGAAAAAAAAAAAAAAACTCTACTTACCCAACTGACAATCCTCTTCTCTTTATTTCTGTGTTCTCATGCTGGAGCGTCTGGTGCTCCATTGTAAAAGCATGGAGTGTGAGGTTTTTTGTTAGTCCTCTTGGTTTTGTAGGTGTTTATCTAGATACTCACCTAGCTGCTTGTTCCGGAGCTCCTCAAGAGCCCTACTATTGACTTCAGGGTTCTCGTCCTGACACAGAGAAGAAGAGAACTCATAAGTCAGTAGGAGTGGATCTGGGGAGCTCCGGAGCAGACCGCTAGATGAGTATCAGATAAACACCTATAAAACCAATAGGACTTACAAAAAAACCTTATTACAAAAGAAAAAATAAGCCAAACACATGATGGTGGGAGAAAGGGAATTAAAAATCCCAATACAATATGATAGACCCTGGACACATGGTTAAATATGATAATCTCTTGGTTACAATAACCATAACTATCAAATAATAAATTCTGAACATGGTCAGGTATATAATGTACAAAGAGTAATCAGATATACAATAATAATCCATGATGAGTAGTCAAACCGCAACCTAACCACACAAGATAAAGAAAACATCATAGAGAAGACAGACAGGGCGATGTGAGCGCCCAACACACGTTTCATAGTCGGCCTCCTTATGGTCAACTCTACATTTAAATCTACACTGATATTCAGAGCTATGAGGTGCATCTTAAAAGGGGTTCTCCATTAAATAAAAATGATGCAACCTTTGGGTCAGACTGGACAAAAAGAGAAAAAACTTGATTCTTACCGAGCTGTCCATTCTGGAACTCCTGGTGATCCACTTCTCTTGATTTCCGGGATCTTATCCCAACATGCTGGAAGGGCTCGTGCTCCATTGTAAGTGAATGGAGCATGAGCATCTCCTCTGTGTCGGGACAAGAACCTGGAAGTCAAGAGGAGCGGATTCCGGTGAGCTCTGGAGACGACTGCTAGGTAAGGATCAGTTTTTCTTCTTTTTTTGCCCATCCTGACTCCAAGGCTGGTAATGGAGCTGGTGCTCCATAGTGAAAGCATGGAGCGTGAGGTTTTTTTCGTAAGTCCTATTGGTTTTGTAGATGTTTATCTGATACTCATCTAGCTGTCTGCTACGGAGCTCCTCAGGAAACACTCATACTGACTTTAGGGTTCTTGTCCTAACAGAGAGAAGATGAGAACCCTGCAGTCCGTAAGTGAATGGTGCATGTCCCTCTCCTCTGTGTCGGGACAAGAACCTGGAAGTCAAGAGGTGTGGATTCCGGTGAGCTCTGGAGCAGACAGCTAGGTAAGGATCAGTTTTTCTTCTTTTTTTGTCCATCCTGACTCCAAAGACTTATGAACAAGCCCTTTAAGAAGCACCTCATGACTTCAGATGTTAGTGTGGATCTAAATATAGAGTTATTGATGATTAAAAAATGGAGAGTCCAAACTCAAGAGAGTTACCTACTCAACTTTAGACCAGGATCTTCTGTGTCCCTGAATGCATGGATAATGGACTTTGACGCCGCAGCTAGATGTGTGTTATTGGGGACTTAGATAGCCGCACTTTGCATTCTGACCATCACAAGAGACGGGTGTGGCTGTGACAACCTTCCTGTCCTATTGATCAATGAAGACTTCATAGAGGAACTGCTGTATTGGGAGGCTCTGCGCTGGAAGTTGGGAACATTTAGTGATGACAGAAAACCCAACTAAGTAAAGAGTAGATGTGTGTTTTCCGTAGAGTCACTTGACATGTCCGCCATTTTAAACTATCCTGAAAGTATGATGCAGTTTAAAAGTTGAGGTCTTCCTGACCTAGAAAAGTTTAACTTGTCTCTTCTTCTCTCAGTGCAGTCCTATTTTGATAGAAATAATGATACCATTAGGTTAATACATTATTAAATGAGACATCGTAGTTAATCAAAAGTTCATTTGGTTCAAGGGTCCTACTCTTTCCTGATAAAGGTTGATTGTAGTCACGACCCGACGCTATCCTATATCTGTCCTGTCATTTCCATCTCGTCTTCATCCATGACTCATTGTCCATTTCTCCGCAGCTGTCCAAGCCTCCGTCATCCGATAACCGCTCATGGCTCTTCCACAATGACCCTACAGAATTTGAGCTTCTCCCTCCTAATGATTGCACCTTCCTCTACTCCTGTCCTCCCTACAATTTACTTGTCAGTCCTGGAAACACCAACCTCCTTGGAGAAATGAACTTACTAATTGGAGCTTGAAGTGCACAGATTGTGAGTACTGTTCTCTTACCAACCCTTCATTTTCTGCTCTTTTCCGACAAATTCTTCTTGCTGTGTCATTAATGATCCAGTTTCCATCTGTCAGTCCTATCACATCCTTAATTGTAGAACAGTCCATGATTCATAAGTTGGGTGAGTGAAAACAGTGAACTAAAGCTGTATTAACAAAATGTTTTAAAAATAGGATTCCAAGGGACAAATAATGCATATGGGCATACTCAATGAAGGAGCTATTGCTGCAGGAAAATGTCCATCGGTGCTGTAGGTCAGTGTGGACCCTGGTCGTTCTGAGTCCTTCCTCAATGTATGGTGCAGACACCTACATTCGAAACCAGAAGTTTCCATCCACTATATAGAAAGTATATAATCCACCACAAAAAATTCCTATTAAAACTTAACTTTTAATCACATATTACTAAAAATACTCACAAATACCCGAAACACAAACAACTATATACAGTGTAAATCCCATTTCTGTCACCTTAATTACACTCAACAGTAGTTCCCTTAGTAACCGCCCCAGGAGGAGTTCTAGAGTATTATTGGATGTAGGTTATTGAGATACTGTTTATACGTCTATTTTCTCTATGGTACATGCACGGGATATTCAATATATGTGTATATCTGGCAACAAGATTTTACATTATAGATATTTACAAAAGTTGGAGATAGGGAAACTTAGTATATATTTATATCTCCATAAGATACTACTTAGGAGACAGGTATTAGTTTTGCGGGGTTGCCCTCATCGAGGCTGTTACTACTGTTGAGTGTAATTAAGGTGACAGAAATTGGATTTACACTGTATATAGGGGTTTGTGTTTTGGGTATTTGTGAGTATTTTTAGTAATATGTGATTAAATGTTAAGTTTTAATAGGAATTTTTTGTGGTGGATTATATAGTTTGTATTAATTCCTGTATATTTTGGGAGATTAGTGGATTAGCACTCTATAGAACGCCCCATCTGCAGGTTTCTCCCTCTATATAAAGCCCCATCTGCAGGTTTCTCCCTCCCCTATATAAAGCCCCATCTGCAGGTTTCTTCCCTCCCTCATATAAAGCCCCATCTGCAGGTTTCTCCCTCCCCTCTATATAAAGCCCCATCTGCAGGTTTCTTCCCCCCTCAAACCCATCCTTCTCCCTCTTAATAAAGCGCCATCTGCAGGTTTCTCCCTCCCTCTATATAAAGCCCCATCTGCAGGTTTTTTTCACTCTCTGATATGAAATCAGAATAATCCTTCCCCGTTTTAGGTCAATTAGGAACCAAAATTATTTCTATTTGCCAAATGCCAGAATAATGAGAGAGAATTGTTTAAGGCATTTTTATTACTTTCTACAAAAGTCAGACGTTTCCTCCATTTCATTAGTATTTGGTGGCTTTGCCCTTAAACTGTAGGACTTGGGTGAAACGTTCTGGATCCTTCCACAAGCTTCTCACAATAGTTGGTGGGAATTTTGGCCCCTTCCTCCTGACAGAACTGGTGTCACTGAGCCATGTTTGGAGGTCTCCTTGCTCGCATCGGCCTTTTCTGCTTTGCCCATACATTTTCAATAGGATTGAGATCAGAGCTTTGTGATGGCCGCTCCAAAACATTGACTTGGTTCTCCTTCAGCCACTCTGTAACCAGTCTGGCAGTAGCTTCAGGTCATTGTTCTTTTGGAAGACCCACTTCGGCCCAAGCTTTAACTTCCTGGCTGATGTCTTGAGATGTTGCTTCAGTATTGCCACATAATCTTCTTTCCTCATTCTGTCATCTATTTTGTGAAGTGTACTAGTCCCTCCTGCAGCAAAACAACCCCACAACATGATGCTTCCACTCCCGTGTTTCACAGTTGGGATGATGTTCTTAGGCTTCCAAGTTTCTCTCTTTTTTCCTCCAAACGTAACAATGGTCTTTATGGCCAAACAGTTTCATCAGGCCACAGGACATGTCTCCAAAAATGTAGGTCTTTGTTCCTGTGCATTTGTAAGTATTAATCTGGCTTTTCTATGTTCCTTTTGGAGTAATGGCTTCTTCCTGGCAGAGCGGCCTTTCAGCCCATATTGATACAGTACTCGTTTCACGGTGGATAATGACAAAATCTTACCAGCTTCCACCAGCATCTTCACTAGGTCTTTTGCTTTTGTTCTTGGGTTGATCTGCACATGTCGGACCAAAGCACGTTCATCTCTGAGACACAGAACCCGTCTCCTTCCTGAGCGGTATGATGGCCGGACATTCCCATCTTGTTTGTACTTGTGTATAATTGTTTGTACAGATGAACGAGGCGTCTTCAGGTATCTGGAAATTGTACCCAAGGATGAACCAGACTTGTGCAAGTCCACAATTCTCTTCCTGATATCTTGGCTGATTTCTTTATACTTTCCCACGATGTTATACACAGAAGCAGTGTTTCTGGTGTGCATTAAAATACATCCACAGCTGTGTCTCTAGTTAACTCAGATGTTACCAATAAACCTATCAGAAGTTTCCACAGACCTGACCTCATCATATGGGCGGTCCCAAATTGTATAAAGGCAAAGTAATCCCAGTGTATGGAAACTTCTGACTTTGCAGAAAGTAATAAAAATGCCTTAAAAATTCTCTCATTATTCTGCATTTGGCAAATAGAAATAATTTTGGTTCCTAATTGACCTAAAATGGGGAAGGTTTATTCTGATTTCATGTCAGAGAGTGAGAAAAACCTGCAGATGGGGCTTTATATAGAGGGAGGGAGAAACCTGCAGATGGGGCTTTATATAGAGGGAGGGAGAAACCTGCAGATGGGGCTTTATATAGATGGGAGGGAGAAACCTGCAGATGGGGCTTTATATAGAGGGAGGGAGAAACCTGCAAATGGGGCTTTTTATATAGTGGATGGAAACTACTGGTTTCAGCTGTACATATACATATAAAAACGTACACACAAATTATATACAGAAAGAAGTAAATGGAAAATCAAATAAGTGCATCTCTAATATTAATGAACCGTGATCAGTGCATCAAATAGCGGCCAATACAGTGGTAAATTCATTATTATTATTATTATTTATTTTAGAGCATCATTGATTCCAGGGCGCTGCACATTCGAGGGGGTTACATACATAACATTGGTCAAACAAGTACAATGATAAATGATAAATGACAATTGGCACGACAGAGGGAGAGAGGACCCTACCCGCGAGGGCTTACAATCTACAAGGAGGGGTAAAGAGACAGGAGGTGAGGGGCAGACATGTTTGTGGAGGAAGTAGTTACAAGTTTAGTGAAGGTTATAGGCAAGCCTGAAGAAATGGGTTTTCAGGTTGCTTTTGAAGCTGGTGAAAGTGGAGGAGAGTCTGATGTGTTGGGGCAGTGAGTTCCAGAGTGTGGGTGGAAGCACGAGGAAGTCTTGGAGACGGTTGTGTGAGGAGCTGATAAGGGGAGAGCAGAGGAGAAGGTCCTGTGAGGAGCAGAGGTTGCGTGAGGGGAGATATCTGGAGATCATGCACTAAATCACCAAGTTACATAGATATCATCATCAATACATGAATCATCAAGTGTAATAAATAATTCACTGACATTGCTAGTTACCTACAGCCGCTCCTGACGGCCGTTTCGCCTTAATGCTTCTTTATTGGGTGTACATTGTGTCTGTGCTGCGGATCTTATTATTATCCTATCTAATACGAGTAATAGACCTTATACGTCGAAGGTTTACTTTTGACACTTAATAATTTTTATGTAAATCCCTAATTTTTCATCCTGAATTTTGCAATAAAATAAGGATCTTCCATTATTTCCTTTCTGATGATTTTCTCCCATGCACATAACCAGTATTTGATGAGTAAACCTGGTATGAGTTGCACCTCCCTTCGCTCCTAGAGCTTTTCCTGCATTTTTGCACTGATTTACATTTCGGCTAAGGATTGAGTATCCTCTCAGCAGCCATAGCGGATCTCCTCCTGTGTCTTCTGCCATCATGTTGGAGTCACGGGTCACTTGTCTGGATTTCAGCACTGTGCACCCTCCTCCTTGTTGTGGTGTCTCTAATCAACCCTGTGGGCTCTCATTCTGATCTGATAAACATCTTCCAGGTGATCAGCTGTTTCCTCCAAAAAAAGACACTTGGTGCAGGTTCTTGAAAAGGATTCTTATCTCCCTTCATATCCTGGCCCTGTTCCTTCACATCTGACTGCTCCAGCCTCTCATGTGTCACATCATTGACTCATTAGGACGCTGCTCCAGCATTTACTGACACATCCAGGTGGGGCGTCCTGGTCTAGAGGATGTGGAGTTCTCATTACATCTGCTCTCATCACCGAACGCAAGTCATCAGGTCCCAACTGGGCCTATTGAGCCACACTCACACGTGACCTATTTAGAATAGTAGCTAAGACTTAACTTTTACTCAAGTTATCTAAAGATATAAAATGTGAGTTATAGACAATATTTAGACCTAAAACAATTTCTCCATAGATAGATCTCTATTGGTAAACGGTTTTAGTCTGGCACTTTCCACAATAGGAGTGAAATATTCAACTCATGGAATCCAATATGGTCCAGATGGGAAATGATCCGCAGACAGATTCCAAAATTGGTGCACCAGATACTGAAAAGAGGGAGTTATGCAAACAATGGGAAAACAAGAGAATGCCTAACAGTCCCTAGTTTACCCTATCTATCTGGCAGAACTTCTGCCCTGAAAGGGGCAACCCTGGCATAACAATCCCTAGTTCACCCTACCTATCTGGCGGAGCTATTGCCCTGAAAAGGGCGGCCCTGGCCTAAGAGTCACTAGTTCACCCTATCTATATGGCAGAGCTACTGCTCTAAAAGGGGTGACTCCGGCCTATGGAGGCTACTCCCTAGTGTAGACTATGGTGCCTATGTACCAATGAAAATGAAAAAGATACAAGGTCCAACTTGGAACATCCAACATGTTTCCTGTCTAAAATAACGGTTCTTCAGGGGAATAAAAGTAACAAGGACCACACAATTTCAATCAATAGGAGGCAAAGATATAAACTGATAAAAAACTGTCACTCAATGGTGATAAGTAGTGTTGAGCGAATGGTTCGAGAAAAGTTAGGTTTGAGTCGAACTTCTCTGGTTTTTAGAACTCGAGCAGAACCGAACATTTACGGGACGTTTGGAAAAAAATTTGAGTTTGAGACGTGCGCTCGATGGGCCATTTTTACTTTTACTTTGAGCTACTTCCTGCAGTTTTGGCGTCCATCCAATCAGTGCACAGCACAGAGGGGGGTCAAAAACATCACCACTGAGGGTGTAGGGATCTCATTGGCTGCTAAAATCACATGACCCTGTTATGTGTATGTCACTGTATTTCCTGTTGACCGCCATTTCGCGTTTACTGTCTGTAGTGAATACACTGCTCCCTGTGTGCTTGCTTGGATGCAGGCAGGCACACCATTCCTCTGCAATTTGAGACAGGAAAAGCTGCTAGTTAGATTAGTAGGGGGGGGGGATGACAGCAAATTTAGGAAATTATACACAGCAATAGTTAGGGACTTAGGGAGTTTTGTATAGATTTTGTATAGTGTATATTTTTGTATAGCTGGCAGCAAATTTTGCTGATTGAAGAAAACTTCTTTTTTGCTGTGTTGCTGCCAGGGTTCTTCCATAAGACACCATTAACAGATATTCCATAGAAAGAACTATATTTCTCATATAATTTGCTTGGGGCAAATTTTGTTGACTCAACAAAGCTTCTTTTTTGCAGTGTTGCTGCCGGGGTGTTTCCAAAGTCACCGTTAACAGATATTCTGTAGAAAGAACTATAGTTGTCATAGAAGTTGCTTGGGGCAAATGTTGTTGATTCAAGAAAACTTCTTTTTTGCAGTGTTTGGAGTATAGTTTTTCAATAAGAGACTGTGAACAAATCATGACCTTTTTAATATTTATCTTTTTGAACATGGAGCGAACTAGAGGTGGTAAGCGAGCAAGGAGGGGCGTAGGTCACGGAGCTAGAGGTACGAGACAAAGCACTCCTTCCATTGTTACGGACAACACACAAGCGAGCACATCGTCAGGACCCTCAGGACTGTCATCGCTTGGTTGGTTCCCTGTGTGTATCATTACTGAAGAGCGGCGCCAATCTGTTCTTCAGTGGTTAACACAACTTGCATCCAACGTTTTTACCTCCTCTTCATCTCAGTCACGGGCACAAATATCATAATCATCAGTCCAACCTGAAGCAAACACGGGCCAAATGTCACTCAATAAACAGATCGCTCTAGATAATCCATATTCCGACACCTTTGTGAATAGTGCGGTTGGGTAAAAGGTTTTTCCCAAGGTAAAGGGGCCAAGAGGTATTTTTCTGCTCTAAAACCCCCAATCGATGATGGCCTCAGGGGGAAAGGAAGCGGCCTGGCAGGAATCCAGGGGGCAGCATGTTGCAGGCCTGGGGCTCCTGCCCCGCACTTGAGGATGTAATTTCGGAAAGGAAGTCACTTAAAGAGAGGACATTAGGATCCAAACTTGGTTTTTGAGCAGCAGCGGGCCAGCGCATCTAGGGGAGGAGGAGGGAAGGGTTTGATTGGGGGGTAGTGTCAGTGGGGTCGGGGCCCTAAAAAAGGGAAGGGCGGCGCCAGCCAGGGCAGTGGTGGCAGCGGGAAAACCGTTTCTAGGTTTTACCGTCGAAGAGTCCGGGACCTTGAACCGGGGGGCCTTTTTTTTCAATCAACCCTCAGTTTCGCCAACTGACGTTTATCCCGGCTTTGCTTTTTAAACGTGTCAGGGGGAAAGAATCTAAAACTATTTAACCACCCAAAAGCAGAACGGAAAAGGGCATAAAAAGCATAAATTTTGTGTGGAAGAGTCATTGGAGAAAAAGGCCACACTCCTGGACTTCCAACGAACTTTGCCCCCCTGGCCACTTCCAAACCCAAGTAGTCCCTGTCGCCGATCCCACCACCACAACAACCCCTTTAAAACCGCCCTTTTGTGTACCAGGTGTGGGAGCAGAAAAACGCTTTACCCCACCAAAACCCCCAAAGCCAAAACCCCTAATGTGGGCATTGCCCCCAAATTGGCCATGGAAATGTTCCCTTTTCCCCGCCTGGTGGACCAATAAGTTTTTTTGCCACGTCATGACCCTAGCATGCCCCCAAATCAGATGCCGGAAGGTTTCTTCACCAGAAAAGCGTGATTTTGCCCCGGGCCCATACATTGCAAAAAAAGACCCTCCAGGCGTTGGCTGCTCTTGTCCCCCCAAAAAGGCAATCTCATACAGCCTGGACTGTAAGCACGGTAAAGGGCGTTAAAACTACCACTGTCACTGGGTGGTTTGGTGGGTTGACTGCCTCTGGGAGGGGTTGGGCCCCGACATCACCACACGCGGGATGGTGCCAGTAGACCCCAAACCTCGAGGGGTCGCATCACGTGCCAAGAGAAACCAGGCCGTTCTAAAATAATCTGCCTTGGGGACCATAAATTTAACAGGTCAAGAGTTTTGGGAGGGCTCTGCCACTGGACCGCCCATGGCTGATGCTAAGAAAAAAGACACCGGGGCAAGGTGGTGTGTACAATGGGACAAATCCCTTACCGCCCATAGTTTGGTAATATCCATCCCTTGCCGCACACGCATGAACCGGTTGTGCAAAATTTTAAGTGCAACCCGGTCTATCTGTCTGTGAGGAAGGTCGAGGTCTTTAGCTCACATTCCGCCGTTCGCCCCTGCTTCGCCCGTATTTGCGTTCAGCGTCATCTGGGCCCCCCATAACCGTCTCTTGTTGAGCGTGCAACAGCGGGGAATTCCACCCTCCACTTTGCCCCCAGCGATTGTGGCGCAGGAATCCCATTTGAAATATGGTGTTCTAGCCTGACGAAGCTTTGTGCTTCCCTTTTGGGTGTTGAGCCACCGAGAGTGGGGGAGGTGAAAAGATCTCTGCACCATCCTTGCAGTTTTGAAGATGCCCCCAAAATTTTGGGTCAGCGGGACGATGCTTGTCAGATGACCCTGTGGTCATATTTTAAGGAAAAACGTTAGACCTCGCGCAGTAGACCCCAGCTTTTGATGGGAGGATGAGGGGGAAAAAGGCATTACTCCCAGGGGGATGTAAGGCCTGCGGTCCCAATTTTTTGGGTCATCTTTTGGGGGTTGTTCGAGGTCCAGGGGGGGTGCAGAACAATTTTCCACCACAGAGTGAGCACATGAGGCTACCAGGGCTTGTGATGTCGGATGAGGAAGTGGGGGGGTAGGAGGCAGGGGGTGGAAAACCTGGTACCGATTTAATTCGTGGTAAGGGTTAACAGATTACAGGAGGGGGAGGAAAAGGAAAGACTGGTTGGCCCCCCGACCCTGAGGCTTGGGGATCTCACCATGATGCTTGGGTGCTACATTTTCCTGCACATGATCCCGATCAACCATTCAAAATGAAGGCTTACGGGGGGCCACCCTCATTTATCCATTTCAAATCAAAAGTGAGCAACTTCCTTCCCCCACCAAATTGACAGTGAAAGCAGGGAAATTTTAGATGAGCCATTTACCAACTCAAAACAACTTTTGGTCTTTTTTCAAATTCTAATGTTTCGGTGGAACAAATCAGCGACATGCCACATAGTTTGGGAAGTACCGCCGACAGCCGGCAGTGTGGCAGAACCTACGGGGTGACATTTTTTCAATTTTTTTTTACCACCTCACCCAAAGCCTGCAAGGCAGGGCAGCTTTTAGACACCAGAGACCACCTTTTGGGCCATGGTCCATGACTACCTGTGGTCAACACCAATGTTTTTGGACTTGGGTTTGGGCCCCTTCGACTTTTGGGTGTCCAAACTGGATGAATGGCCTGAGCTTTCCCGACACGCCCTAAAGGGTTTTTTCCTGCCCCAGCCCGGTTATCCCGGAATACATTTGCACAGTTGGCGGGGGGGAAAACGACAAACGATTGTTTTCCCCTGAGAATGTGAATCGTTTTACATTTTCAAAATGAACCAGCAGGGTTTGACGATTTTGTTGCCCTGGTTGCCGATATTAACCACTAGTAAAATTAACATTTCTTGGAAAGTGAAATACACTTCCTCATCCTATTAACATCATCATTACATCATCAGTCTTCTGCCTAAGTCATCTATTTAAACATTTTGGGCCCCATACGCCAAATCAAAATGGGCCCCCCCCCATTACTACTTCCATTTTTTAACATATTTTGGGGGGGCCCCTTTTCGATTAGGGCCCCCTGACAGGGGTTTGTTACTCAATGGGTTCTGAACCATATTTCCCTTGACTGGCAGCTTCCCAAGACTTAAGAGACAAAACCGAAAAAAAAAATCATGTCTGTAATTAGGATACTGAAAATCTGAGCTCTTGGCACTTTTTTTAAACAAACCTTTTTAGGGTCCATCCACCATGGGTTGCCCCTTTAGGTGAGGCCAACCCAAAAAAACACCTCTTTGGGGCCTCTCTGGGCCTACTTTTTGGATTGTCTACACAGGGTAGTGGGGGAGGGTTGCCTCCATTTTGGTCCTGTATGTCACCCATCCATTCAGGCTGCTTTTAGTTACAAGAGAGTATAGCTGGAACCCTCTCATCCTGATGGTATGGAGGCTTGGAGTAGCACTGTGCCTGGTGGGGTTCAGAGTAGGTCCCATCTGAATTGAGACCATCTTGCCATTGATGGCTGGGCCCTCACAGCTTCAGTCAAAAAGCTCCAGATTTTCATCTTGATTACATATGGCAGAATTGCCCTGTGAAGTAATTCATATATTCGGTGTAGGTCTCTTAGCCTCCGCAGAGCGGCTGCTCCGTTTCTGTGTGTTTGCATTGTGTTGCAGCCATGGCAGCGTACACCAGAGCCATTTATTTCACAATTATAGAAGGTGCAGACCATTTTTGTTTTTTTTGGGCTTATATTCCCTAACATGTTGAAGCCATTGAAGCTATATTAAGTTTAGAACCTTGGATTTTCTAATTGTTGGTCTTCATTGAGATTGCCACCAGTCAACTTTATTACTGAGAAGATGAGGGCTTGGAGCAAGATTTGCAGACAATCTAGACTTAGAGCCACTGTCTGATGACTAAGCTATCGGGGAGGAGAAGCCTCAGGAAGACTTTTGAAGCCAAGGTCCTCTTCATCCTCGATATTGGTTGGCTCCACCGATCTGATTGCGGAATGTCTTCTGCCTGGCTCAGCTGTATCGCGTACATGGTTCAGGAAGTTTCTGGCTAATAATAGATGTGCGTGCTTACTACCTGTTGAGCTTATGTCTTGATGATTATTGCTGCATGAGCTGTATCTGTGTTTTTGTACATAGTTTTTAGAGGTCACACAGTCATAGTATACATTCTGACTTGGGGCACCAAATACCAAAACCATGGCCTCCCCAGACATTCCTCCCCGTATACTTGTGTCTTGAGGCTTTACTATCAGTCATATGGACTTATAACCTTTGCAGTCAATGACTGGTATTTTTCTATTTTTCTGACTTTTTAACCTCCCGACACTGCAGGAAGGCTTTTTTTTTAACCCAACCTGTCTCCGGGTCCCCATGTGTTTAAGAACTTTCAGTGAAGACACATCTAATGACTGCTGGAATGGTGGTGGACCTCCAATGTAGGCAGACCATGTGACCGCTCCAGCTGTGGGCTAAGGGGTTCCTGCACCAAGACGCCTCTATGGTCACCTCCATGTGGCTATTCCTGACATGTAAATCCCTCCTAGAAATGTATTACCAATCTGACAAATGGGTATTACCAATAGGAAGTAGCAGCTGCACAGTCTGACATTGTCCAATCAGTGCTGACAACAGCCCTCTGATAAATGGAATGGTAACACCCAGATGACTGATTCAGTAATATATTTGTAGGCAGAATAACAGAGGAACAGCACAACACAGAGTTATAAGAGGCTCCAGAAGGGAACACAAGGATTTACTAAAACCTGTCAGGAGAGGTCACAGGTCGTCGTGAAAGGGGTTTTGCCCATCACAAACATTGATCTTGTATCAATAGTACGTGCCATCAATGTTATATAGGTGCAGGTCCCACCTCTGAGACTCGCACCTATCTCTGAAATGGGCCCCATTGTGGATAAAGAAGTGGTCGCTCTCCATTCATTGCAATGGGAGTGCAGAGGATGGCCGGGCAGTTGCATTTAACCATAGTTGCCACTTCCATTGAAATTAATGGAAAGTAACTGGCCATTTCTCCATTCAGGACGGGGACAGGGACGTAGCTATAGGGGGTGCAGAGGTAGCAGCTGCTACCTGGCTCCGCAGCCTAAGGGGGGCCCAAAAGTCCTTCTGCCACATAAGAAGACACCAGTATTGTAAAGAAACATGGTAACTAGGGGGCCCTATTTTATTCTTTGCATCAGGGCCCAGGAGCTTCAAGTTACGCCTCTGGATGGGCAGATTCAAGGGTCCGTCCTAAGAAAGGTGCGAGCCCCAATATCCCATTGAGATCCTATCAATGTTTGAGATGATGAAACCCCTTTAAGGACAACAGCAGGCCTCATATAAGGAGCAGCAGCAGAGCAGAAGGCACATTTAGGAGAGCAACACAAGAGGCACAAAACTAGGGGCCTCTATGGTAGCACAGGTAACATTTTGGGTGTATTAAAGGGCTTTGTTTTGGGTGGGGTTAAAATTTTTGCTTTTGGCACCCAAAAACCATTTTATGGGGTTCAGAAATTCTCAAATTATTATTTTGAAATTATGGTAATTAAATTCTGGAGGTAGGACGTTGATCTGGGGATTCTTCTTATGGCAGATTTTCAGTCGGGAAGGAATATGTACGGGACAATTGGCCTCCACCTCACAAGGGGTTTTATCGTCCTCTGGATAAACACTGTAGGGTTAAAGGTTGGACTCCATGGATCTACTAACTACTGTGTTAGAAGGATGGGGAGCTTATCTTACTACAGGGGGTGTGCTGTAAAATACTGAGCCAAAGATGTCAGAGCAACAGAATGAGATAGTTATTGGAGAGAGAAGAGAAGAGTCATATGAAAAAAAATATTTCAATTCAAGTCTGTGCCAAATAAAGCTGCAGAGAGAACAAAGACTGCAAATATATAAGATATTTGTATTCTGCTCCTGAGCAAGATCACTCCAGTGTCCATCTTCATGACCAAACCCTTTTTCATTCATTTGGTTTGGGGATAGCGTTTCCCCCAAACACCCCACCCCATTAGACGGCCTTTTGGCCAAACGTAATATTCGCAGCTATCTTTTTTGATCCCCCATACAAAGCAGCATGGTTGGGGGGGTAGAGGGAACAAGGCTGGAATCTTCTGGTGGTGGCCAATAATCCTGAACACAAAAGGTTTGGGCCAGTGAAATTCAACACACATGCATGCTCAACCCAGCCAAGAGGCCACATGTTCTCAATAGGGATATTAAAGTAAGCTGTTGCCAGACTCCTGTGATTGTGGCTTATCTCCCAGAAGATAAAACAATGGAACATGTTAAAATTCAACATGACCGATCCTTCTTTCCCAGGGCATCTGCCATCATGGAAGATCATTAGTATTAAGTATATACCCGCACACAAAACTCTTAATCGTTTTTACAAAATTTTATTGACATAATCCTTTAGCATCCAAAACGAAGTTTCATGTGATACAGCGACTGATTCGTTCCATATACATAAACGTTTTCGGTTCCCATAGGACCTTCATCAGATAAGTCGCTTGTTGTACATTCTTAATTTACATTGAAGCGGAGGCAAAATTTTGGTAAACTTATTCGTGCGTCCACAACACGGAGAGGCAATAGGAAGAGGTGTGTCAAGCAATTATAATCATGGAAGATCATGACACCCGCATATACTTATTATTTCAACTTTCTCTCCTGATCCTCCCATAGACATGCACTAAGCATGCATGTGTCCTGGATGGATAGAGGGAACATTACTGTAGTCTTCTGGTGCTGGCCAATAATCCTGAAAAAAAAAAGGATGGGGCCAGGGAAATCCAACATTAATCTAATGTTTAAGATCACACATGCTTGCTCAACCCAGTTGAGAAGCCATGTGATCTCAAAAGACGGATTGGAGTAAACCCTTGCCAGATACCTCTGGTGGTGGATTATCTCCAAAAAAACATTAAATAAGCTTGAACCTTCTTGCTCCCTGACATCTGCTGTCATGGAAGATGTAGGACACCTCCATACACATTAGATGGGTGTTGGCTGAACACTATCCGACTATCTCTCCTGATCCTCCTATATATATGCACCAAGCATGCATGTGTCCTGGATAGGTAAAGGGAACAAAGCTGTAGTCTTGTGGTGGTGGCCAATAATCCTGAAATTAAAAGGATGGGGCCAGGGAAATCCAACATTAATCTAATGTGTAAGATCGCACGTGCATGCCCAACCAGTAGAGAAGTCATTTGTTCTCAAAAAGAGGATTGGAGTAAGCCCTTGCCAGACACCTCTGGTGGTGGCATATCTCCCAAAAAAATTAAATAAGCTTGATCCTTCTTGCTCCTGACATCTGCTATCATGGAAGATTTAGGACACCTCCATACACATTAGATGGCAATTAGCTGAACACTATCCGACTATCTCTCCTGATCCTCTCGTATATATGCACCAAGCATGCATGTGTCCTGGATAGGTAAAGGGAACAAAGCTGTAGTCTTGTGGTGGCCTACATAGCTGAAAACAAATGAATGGGGCTGGTGAAATCCACCAGTAACCTAATGTATAAGGGCACACATGCATGCTCAACCCACTCGAGAGGCCATGGGATCTTCAAATGGAGATTGGAGAGAGCTGTTGCCAGACACCTCAGGTGGTGGCTCATCTTCCATGAGACCAAGGGTTTAGGCATGTTTTAACACACTTCTTTCCTCCTACCTATGCCGTCATGAGAGAGTTAGGACACCCCCATACACATAAGACAGTTGGCCGTAGTCACTGATTCAGCAGGTCCAGCCAATGTTCTTCTAACTCCCACTCTTTATCCCACTTCCATCACACCTGTATGAATATCTTTCCTATTGATAATTCATCAAACAAATACTGTATGAACAGCAGAGAACTTGTCAGCTTGACGTATGTCTTTAGACAGAAGGGATGCACATTTCTCATCTGGGTGTAACCAGTTATTGAAAGAATTTCATGTCGCATATTTGTAAGTCTCCACCTTTGCTTTGATCTGGTGCAAGATTCCACCCTTCTCTGCAGCTACAGTTCAAGATCTCAAGGTATAAGTTTCTCTGGGCTCTGTCCTTCTCTAAAAATTTAATTTATCTAATACCTCGGGCAAAGCCAAACAGGAAGCCAAACTGAATGCACTGAGAGGGGTTTAAGAAATGCGACCAGCCTATATGACTGGCCATGTGTAAGGTGACCCCCCATTAGGATGAGATCTGGTGAATGTTCTAAAATTAAGGGCCACATGTATGAAAACTGTTTAGGTCTAAAACTCACTTTTTTGCTGACGTTTCTGCTAACGTCAACCTTTGAATTTGGGCTCCTACATGACAGTTTTTTAAAAAATTTTTGACAATGTCGTCTGTAGCTGCTTCAACCGGTCATCCAGGTTGAAGGTCATCTTTGAAGCTCCTCAAGCCTCTCTTGAATTCGCCAGACCACTTCTGAGTGGTGAATAACAGAAGTTGCCTCTTGACGAATGGCAACCATTTCTTCATGCATGGCGTTTTGATTTTTTTTGCCTTGGTTTTGTTGAAAATGTAATTATTGCGCTAAGCTCAAGTTTCATCAGCTTACTGTGATCACTCAGGGGGTGAAGAGGAAGCGGTGGTGAAACGTACATTGGGGTGCAGGCACCAGCCGGTGCTTAGAGCCTGTTCTTATGGGTAATTGATTATCATTCATTATATTTTGCTTATCATGTCTCCAGTGCATTTTCGCCTTTGTTGCAATATTTTTTCAATCATGTTGGAGAAAAATGTAATATAAAATTTGTGGGTTTGGGTGAATATTTTTGGGCCCACTAGCTTGTATCCTGTTATTTGTTAGGTCTGTCGTCCTTAGTGTATTTTTTAATTTATATGTTTTTTTGTGTTTATAAAATGAAGATTTTTTTGATATCTTTATGAATAAAAATGATATATATTTTTAAAAGGGGATTTTGAGTTGAACCCTCTTTTTTTGTTGTTTGCAATAAATATCAGAGCACTTATAGGCAAAAAAAGGAAAAATTTTTTTGGAACAGTATTTCTGCTACTGTGGAATACATGAAAAAATCTGAGGCTCTCAGCGTACACTTCTGATCAAAACTGCAAATCCTCACCTACCGCATCAAGGTGACCCCAATTCAGGTGGGCACCGACGCTACATGCTACCTCTCTTGGTGTCTGTTCAGACCTCCACATTACAGGGTTAGAAGGTTCAAGCTATCAACCTGATCAGGTGGGTGGAGTGCAAAAACCAAGCTGGGGACTAGCCACTTCCCCATACAAACAGTTAAAATACACAAGGTAGCAGAAAACATCGAGGTTGTTGGTATGCCTTTTCTCCTAATAGGTGGGGGTTCCTATTGCCATTACTTTGTCTTTCCATAGTCATCATTGTGTTACTACACAAGATTAAAAAAAAAAAATTGGTAGCACATCCCTTTTTAAGAATAACGTATAGGTGACATTTTGGGGCAGTCAAAAAAAAAAAAAAAATTTTGCAAACACAAAAAAAATTCAGCCCGCACCCCTTTTAGGAATAAAAACAGTAAAAAGGAAATTTGATTTTTTTGGAACAGCATTTTCTGCTAATGGAATAAAAATGAAAAAATTTGAGGGGTTTTTATGTACATTTTTTATCAAAACGTAAATGCCCACCTACCAAGCAAAGGTGACCCCCAAAATTTAGGTGGGAACCTGTTTCATGCCACCTCCTTTTGGGGTCTGTCAGACCCCCCATTCAGGGGAAAAAAGGTTCCAACTATAACCTATCGGTGGGGGGGGGGGGGGGGGGGGGTGCATAAACCCAAAATTTTGGGAACCCCCACTTCCCCAAAAAACAGTCCAAAAAAAACAAAAGGGAGAAGGGGAAACTCAAGGTTTTTGGTATGCCTTTTCATCTAATAGGTGCGGGTTCCTACCCCAAAAAGTAGACATTGTCACATGACTAAAATGGGAGAAACCCTTCTAAAGTGAACTTTTTCTTTGCTGTTACTTCGTCTTTCCATGGACATCATTGTGTTAGTACACAAGATACGCGGAAGCAGCAAGCTTGTTGGTTTATCTCCTACTGGACCATCATGGCGTTAGAAGGGGAACAAGCAAGTGCCAGGTCCACAGTGGTGTAGTGTCAAGAGTCCGGCACCAGGATCTCAGATGATTGGTTGGAACCACCAGGGTTTACTGCCCCATTTGGGCTGAGGAATATAATAGAGCACTAAGAGCTCAGCTCTTTCTTGGTCTATGGTGCGCCATGCACCGTATATCCTCCACTGTGTCCCCCGATAAGTTTGTGCTGAGAACGGTCCATAAATCTCACCCATTTTGCTTTATTTGTTGACTCCAGTGTCTAAGACAATATCGTTTTCCTCTCCTGACAATAACAACCCCAACTTCTTGTGAAATGAAGATCTCCTCCAGGCCAAGAAGAGTCAAAATGCATCACGCAATGAGGTCGGTGACTCAGCCCTTGTTACCGGGGATTTTTTTTTTTTTTTTTTTACATGTTTCCTTAAATTGGAAAGGGCAAAAATAATTGACTTAATTATATTTGTTCATCTTCTAAGTGTCTCAATCTGAGGCATCCGCATCTCTCATACAAGGGATGTATAAGCATGGAAACATCCACCGCCTATCTGTCCATCCGGCAGCTGTAATTGTAGGCATGCTGTAATTGGAGCCAATACGGATGGAGCAAAGCTGAACCTGACGGACACCGCTCCATGGCACACGGCACAGAGGCTCCACGCATCCAATGTTTTCCATGGCTACCTGGTAAGGTAGCACTGCAAAATAAACTTTGCTCCACCCGTACCTCTTCACAGTCTTTAACATAGAAAGGGAACAACAAAGTGTTTGTAGTCCACTCACCCCATATAAGCGCGCAGTCATCGGGGCAGAGCGGGGTGTGGAGATAGCCCATAAATCCAGCAACCATACAAGTCACTCACTGCACATTCAGATCCAAGATAAGTAAAATTTCAGTCTTTATTCAAACATAGCCTCCAACGTGCTAGAGGCAACATCGTGTGCATATCAACAGCTGACGCGTTTCGGATAGGAAGTCCTTAAAGGGCTTGTCTCACTACAAGGATCGCTGCTTTTTATGTTCAAGATATTGCAAAAACAAGTCACTTTGCAATATGTGTCCATTAGCAGTGTCCTAGCTATTCCTAGATATCCCCTCTTGTATGGGCTGCATCAGCTCCTCAGGTCACTATAGCTACAGACCTGTTCAATCTCTCCTGATAGGCTGCCAGCACTGGTTGCTATAGCTACAGGCCTGTTCCTTCTCTCCTGATAGGCTGCCAGCACTGGTTGCTATATCTACAGACCTGTTCAATCTCTCCCGATAGGCTGCCAGCAAAGGTTGCTATAGCTACAGACCTGTTCAATCTCTCCTGATAAGCTGCCAGCACTGGTTGCTATAGCTACAGACCTGGCTTCTACTGCAGTCTACTAGAAGCCAGTAAACACACCCCTGAATTAAAAATTAAACCAAGAAAACATGAATGATGTGAGAGGAATCAATGTAGTGAGACAACCCCTTTAATCGTGGCTATGAATGTGCAGCGGTTGACTGTTTCCTATCCTCATGGTCCTTCTCTTACTTTGTTGCTCATGAGTTGTACATCAGCTCATACATAGTTATAAAGTTCTTAAAGTCCTGGTACACCGGTCCCAGCGACCTCCCAGACTCTCCTCCCCGTGTACCGGTGTCCTAGGGCCTTATCCACAGTCACACTGCTTTGATACATCACTTCCAGATTCCTTGTCCTGTTCCCATTGCCTGGAGACAGCAGACTTCAGAGTCCGCTCATTAAGAACTTTCCCTAAGTTTCCACTTCATTATTGTAATCTGCCCCGGGGCCAGGTGTGTTCTCACAGACACTCAGGTGATGACAGTGATTCCCCAAACACCACAATCCAGTACATAGACGGGAAACTTTATATCCATGTCCTGATACCGGATACATTGCTCCCTTCACAAGAAGGAAGAGTCCTGGTGATGTGAGAAAGCAGTGGTGACACTCTATCCAAAAATCAAGGAGTCTATTATCTATCAGTCCATTTGTCTATCTATCTATCTATCTATCTATCTATCTATCTATCTATATATCTCATATCTATCTATCTATCTCATATCTATCTATCTATCTCATATCTATCTATCTATATATCTATCTATCTATCTATCTATCTATCTATCTATCTATCTATCTATCTATCTATCTATCTATCTCATATATGTCTATCTCATATTTATCTATCTATCTATCTATCTCATATCTGTCTATCTATCTCATATCTATCTATCTCATATCTATCTATCTAATATCTATCTATCTATCTATCTATCTATCTATCTATCTCATATCTATCTATCTCATATCTATCTATCTATCTATCTATCTATCTATCTATCTATCCCATATCTATCTATCTAATATCTATCTATCTCATATCTATCTATCTTATATCTATCTATCTCATATCTATCTATCTCATATCCATCTATCTATATAATATCTATCTCATATCTATCTATCTCATATCTATCTATTATCTATCTCATATCTATCTATCTATCTCATATCTATCTATCTACTATCTATCTCTCTCTCTATCTATCTATCTATCTATCTATCTCATATCTATCTATCTATCTATCTATCTCATCTATCTATCTATCTCATATCTATCTATCTATCTCATATCTATCTATCTATCTATCTATCTATCTCATATCTATCTCATATCTATCTATCTATCTATCTATCTATCTATCTATCATATCTATCTCATATATATATATCTATCTCATATCTATTTATCTATCTATCTATCTATCTATCTATCTATCTATCTATCTATCTCATCTCTATCTATCTATCTATCTATCTATCTTATATCTATCTATCTATATCATATCTATCTATTCATATCTATCTATCTCATATCTATCTATCTCATATCTATCTATCTCATATCTATCTATCTATCTATCTAACTAACTATCTGTCTATGTTCATCCATCCATCCATCCATCCATCCATCCATCCATCCGCCTGGGAGCTGTGTGGGATTAGTATCATGGTCTCTCAGTGGTTTTTTTCGTCCCTGGATAACAGACTATGGAAAGTATTTTATGGCTAGCACACTATGCAGAGGATACAACTGACCTCAAGCCCAGAGTCAATGCCCCATGTCTGACCATGGATTTCCACTTTACTGAATGCCGGCTGACCAAAACTAGACCTGGACAGAACTGACGTCTTGGTCATAGATCAGTCCTAACAGCACATGGGTGAGCTTCGTGCTGAGAAACACAACCCTTCAAAGCTCAGTTTGGGAGCAGGTATTGATAGGGAACAGATATCTGCCATTATTAAATCTTCATACTCTAACCTAAAGAACATTGGATGAAATAAACATCTCTCTCCTCACAGATCATCACGGCCTCATAGCTGGACCATGTGCTACAGATAAACCTCCAGAGAGAGACGGACACTGACCTCAACTAGCTCCAAAAGCTGGAGCTTGTCTGACATATCCGCAATTCTCTGCACGCCTTCATGACCTCATGGGTGGATTATGAGCCAAGATGGGCCTCCTAGACCTAGATTTAGTCCGACTAGAACTAGCTCTAGAGTGCTGCAGGTAAGCTAGTAGCCAAACAATCCTGATGTATCCCCAATCCTCCACATGCTGCACTGGCTGCCTGTAACATAGATAAAGCTTGCTTTTCTGACCTTCAAAGCCATAGAAAACTTCTACCTCATCTACTTGAAAGTACTTCTGAGGCCCCATGTTCCTTTTTCTTTTCTTAAACTAATAGTCATGAATAAACTGCCCATTGCCAAGGTCCAGCATAAAATGTTTGAAGCCAGCGTAATATCGGTGAGCAGAGGAAGTAGGCCGTCACCCAGTGACCATCAACAGATTTATGTAGACTCTCCAGTTGGCTCTGCTGTGTAGACTCTCCAGTTGGTTCCATAGTGTAGACTCTACAGTTGGCTCCCCGATGTGTAGACTCTAAAGTTTGCTCCAGTGCATAGATTCTCCAGTTGGCTCCGGTGTGAAGTCTCTCCAGTCAACCCCCGTTGTGTATATCCTCTCTAATTGGCCCCCCAATGTGTAGACTTTCCAGTTTGCACAGGGTATAGATTCTCCAGTCTCCGCCAGTTTGTAGACTCTCTAGTCGACTCCCTGTTGTGTAGACTCTCCAGTTGGCTACGGTGTGTATATTTTCCAGTTAGCTCTGGAGTATAGACTCTCCAGTTGGCTACGGTGTGTATATTTTCCAGTTAGCTCTGGAGTATAGACTCTCCAGTCAGCCCTTCAGTGTGCCGAGTCTCTAGGTGGCTCCCCAGTGTGTAGACTATGCAGTAGACTTCGGTGTGTAGACTCTCCAGTCGGCTTCGGTGTGTAAACTTCAGTTGGCTCTAGGGTGTAGATTCTTCAGTTGGCACCAATGTTCAGACACCCCAGTTGGCCCCTGGTGTGCAGTTTCTAGTTTGCTCCCCAATGTGTAAACTATCCAGTCGGCTTCAGTGTGTAGACTTTCCAGTTGGCACTCCCTGGTGTACACTCTCCAGTTGCGCCCCCCCCCCCTCCCCCGGTGTGTATACTCTTCAGTTGGCTCTGGTGAGTAGACTCTGCAGTTGGTCCCTCAGTGTGTAGGCTCTCCCGTTGGCTCCAGTTTTTAGACTCTCCAGTTTGGCTATACTGAGGGAAAATAGCCAATCAACATGGCTATGTTTACGGTCAGGGGACCTCACTATCACCACCTCTTTTCTACCATGGCTACTGCTACTCAGATTCTCAGTCTCATTCCTCTGAGGTCCCTACATCGTCGTCTGCAGTCCCCTACTCTGGTGACACCTAGGGCAGCCTCGCTAACTGCTAGTTCTAGTACCTTCTGTCATTCAGCTCTTATTTCAGAAACTTATTTATGGACAAATATCATCCTTGGACATGTGGTGTGCAACATTTCACCTCTGGCTATTGCAACTGTTTTGATATTTTCATCAATAGACGCCTTCTGAAGGGACTTATTTGCCACAGCTCCTACGCAACTCGTTTGCAGGTGGACAAGTGGAGCTCACCAAGATCCCCATAGTTGGTAGACCAGGCTGGCTGCAACGGAGACTTGGGAGGATCCCAGGTGCAAAGACTAGGCAAGATCATTGCGGAACTAGAGACTGTTTTTTTTTTTTTTTAAGTTATCATTATGTGTTTTATCCTAATCTAAGTCAAGGATCATGTCAGTTACATTGGAGAGAGTATGTGGTCGTAGCAGCTGTCACCATATTCTGCAGGTGTTTTATTGAATGTCTGTTTAATCATACATGTACAGTAGCGGCATCTCCCATAAGTGTGTCTATCACCCATATTCTTCTGCTTCTCCTGCAGCTTTCAAAAACGTAACATAGAGAAGACAGAATTTATCATCATTCCCCCATCCTACAAAATCCCTTTACCAGATTTATCTCGGTCAATGGCTCCGGCTTTTCCCCAATCCCACAAGTCCGCTGCCTTGGGCTAATCTTTGACTTTGCCCTTTTCCTTTAAATCTCACTTCCAAGTCCGGACCACCACCTGCTGCCTCCACCTGAAAAACATTTTCTGAATCCATCTATGTCCTCGCTTCTCCTCTGCCAATCCCTTCACTGGTGACACATTACCCAGCAAATCCTGTTCCAGCTGCTAGCCATGACCTACAAGGCTCTCCATAACCTCTCCCCTCCATACCTCTCTGCCTTAATCTACAGAGATCTCCCCTCACGCAATCTCCGCTCCTCACAGGACCTTATTCTCTGCTCCCCCACATTTTGGCTCCTCAAACAACCATCTCCAAGACTTCCCCCATACTCTGGAGCTCACTTTCCAACACATCAGACTCTCCTCCATCATCAAAACCTTCACAAGTGACCTTAACCCATCTCTTCAGAAGCCTCTACACTACAGTACCCCTACTGCCTCTACACCACCATACACACATCTCCGTTCCTCACCTTTTGTCTCCTTCCTCCTCCATTATAGATTGTAAGCCCTCATGGGCTGGGCCTTCTCATCCTCTGTTCCAGTTTGTTCATTATTCAGTCATGGTTATTATACTTGTTCCTCTCTTTGCTCTTTTAGAGGTATCCTCTGCAATGGAATTTATGGCACATTATACTAAAGAAAAACAATATTGATGTGGTTGTTACATGTGAGTGGAAAGTTCTTAGCTTTGGGCCAGCCAGTTCTGCTATCTTCATCCAGGAAAGGGTGGCTTAGGTTAGATAAGGATATTTGCTTGCACATGTATGATATCAGTACCCTTCTAGTCAGGATCTGCATGCTTAGAGGTCCATATAGGTTCAGAACGAGAAGCAGAGAATGCAGGACACAGTCGGAGCAACGTTGCGCCATTGGGCCAATATTGGTAATATTAGTAAAAGGCTTCCTCGAGTCAGATCCGACTCACTGAACCTAACAGTGTGAAAAGCGTACAAGCTAGGCCCAGCTTGTTCATCTGCAGGCAGCAGTTTCTGGTATTTGCCCCTCATCCCTCTTTCCAGAAGCCTTATAGAACAAGAGCGTAAAGGCCTTAAGTCTCCACACACCACCATAGTACATACCTCACCACTTTTGAGCCATTTGGCCAAGACAGATGCAGCTGACAGGAGGTAACGGTAGAGACTAACTTTGCTGTCCTCTGTCCTCCCCATTAATTTTTATGGGATTTCCGAATGTAGATGAGTGAGTGTGCTATATTCTACATTCACTCACATATAAATGAATAGGGAGGAGCTACACAGGTGTGACCATCTCCCAAATCATTGCGGCTTTTAGCTTATGAGCCCACCTCAGAAAGTGGCAAAACCACCTTCATGAATTCTACCAGTGTCGCTTTCTTCGTGGGGACTGTTCTGGTTTTCTAATTGTTTTTGTATGTTTTCTGCTAATCATGGCTGGGACAAGGTATTCTGGTGTCCTAGGAAAATTAAGCAAAAAGTGCCCTCCAAATGGAAAATTTTGCCCACTCCATGCTTCCTTTCCTGCCTGGGATGAAGTGGCACCCTAGGCGGTCGCCTACCTTTGCCTACCCATCGTTCTGGACCTGCTGCTAATCTGTATGTAATATCTATTTTATGCTATATGTGCATGTGGTGGTGGCTCTAAAACGGATGCACATCATCTTCTCCTTAAATCTCATATCCACCATCTATGAAGCCTTTCCCATATATTTTATAGACTCCAGTGGAAGAATCTAATCCCCGTAGCGTATAGTCTTTCTATCGACATGTCTGCTTCGTGGTAGCAGTTTCCACTGTTCGTCTGTGCCACATGACTCTACTTCTCCGTAAAGTCATTCATCTTGCTTCTTCCCAGTAACCTTCAGGTTTTGACTTTTAGGAACCATTGACTCCATAAATAGAAGGGTTTTGTGAACAAGCACTTAATGAAATCCTCAGTAGCCAGAGGGGACATGTGAGCTCAAATAGGACCCTGTTGATTACAGGTTTGGGCTGCGTCCTGTCAACACCTTGTATCTTCCTGCGGAGATCTTGTGTGTGGGGGTGGGGTTGGGGGGGGGGGTTAATCCTCTATTTACAGAAAAACACAAATGAAAGTGAAGAAAACATAAGATATCAATTGTCAATAAGGAAAAATGAGACGTACTTAAAGGGGCACAAAGTTGCAATGCCAGCAGATTTTTAGTGATTTTTATGGGTCTGAAGCTTTAAAACAAAACTATGGAATGAGAGATCCCAACAGTCTCAGCTTGACCAAAAGACTTTCATCAATATGTAGTTTCCAAAATTGGAAATCGATTTTGTATCTTCAACTGAGAACTAAAGTTGGTCATGTGGATTAGAACCAAGAGCAGAAATAACTAAAAAGATTTTATAACAGAATAAAGCTCCTGGGCTTTAATGCAAAAAGTGAAATAGGGTCAGACTCAACCTGACCCACAGGGAACTATGGGCATGCCCCTGGTTTAGGTAGGTCCCCAGGCATGATGGACCCTTGGACATGACAAGCCTGGGGCAGCCTTTCAAGGAAAAAGACAGAGACGACGCAGCAGACGCCAAGAGGTAGAGTGCAACCATCATGTGCTGTACAGTAGCTGTAGGAGGGACCTCAAAATTCAACTTCACAGGTGGGCCCCAAGAAAAATCTACGCTGGTGGCCCCAAAGAATCAACTTCACTGGTGGACTGCAAGAATCAGCTCTTTTGGTGGGCCTCAAGAATCAACTCCACTGGTGGGCCTCAAAAATCAACTCCACTGGTGGGTCCCAAGGATCAACTCCACTGATGGGCCCCAAAAGCAACTTCACTGATGATCCTCAAGAATCAACTCCACTGGTGGGCCCCATGTATCAACTCCACTGGTTGGCCCCAAGAATCAACTTCACTGGTTGACCACAAGATAAACTCTACTGGTAGACCTCAAAAATCAACTCCACTGATGGACCTAAAAAATCTTACTCCACTGGTGGGCCTCAAGAATCAGCTCCACTGATGGACTGCAAGAATCAACTCCACTGATGAACCTCAAGAATGACTCCACTGGTGAGCCCCAAGAATCAACTTCACTGTGGACCCCAAGAATCAACTCCACTGATGGACCTCAAGAATCAACTCAACTGGTGGACCCCAAGAATCAACTCCACTGATGGACCTCAAAAATCAACTCCACTGATGGGCCCCAGGAATCAACTCCACTATTGAGCCCTAAGAATCAACTCAACTGGTGGGCCTCAAAAATCAACTCCACTGGTGGGTCCCAAGGATCAACTCCACTGATGGGCCCCAAGAATCAACTCCACTGGTGGGCCCCAAGAATCAACTCCACTGATGGGCCCCAAAAGCAACTTCACTGATGATCCTCAAGAATCAACTCCACTGGTGGGTCCCAAGGATCAACTCCACTGATGGACCTCAAGAATCAACTCAACTGGTGGACCCCAAGAATCAACTCCACTGATGGACCTCAAAAATCAACTCCACTGATGGGCCCCAGGAATCAACTCCACTATTGAGCCCTAAGAATCAACTCAACTGGTGGGCCTCAAGAATCAACTCCACCAGTGGACCCCAAGGATCAACTCCACTGATGGACCTCAAGAATCAACTCAACTGGTAGACCCCAAGAATCAACTCCACTGATTGGACCTCAAAAATTTAACTCCACTGATGGGCCCCAGGAATCAACTCCACTATTGAGCCCTAAGAATCAACTCAACTGGTGGGCCTCAAGAATCAACTCCACCAGTGGACCCCAAGGATCAACTCCACTGATGGACCTCAAGAATCAACTCAACTGGTAGACCCCAAGAATCAACTCCACTGATGGACCTCAAAAATCAACTCCACTGATGGGCCCCGAGAATCAACTCCACTATTGGTCCCCAAGAATCAACTCAGCTGGTGGGTCTCAAGAATCAACTCCACCAGTGGACCCCAAGAATCAACTCAACTGGTGGACCCCAAGAATCAGCTTCACTAGTGGACCCCAAGAATTAACTCCACTGGTGGGCCTTAAGAATAAACTACACTGGCAGGCCTTAAGAATCAGCTCCAGTGGTGTGACCCAAGAATCAACTACACTGGTGAACCCAAGAATCAACTGCACTGATGGACCCCAGGCACTCCAGTCCAACACTGATAGGGGCCCACTAGCTACCATGCATCATTTACAATACTGCCGTCTTATTTGATAGAAGGGCTTTTGTCCCCCCTCAGGCTGAAGGGCCGTTATTGACTGCTACATTTGCACCTCCAATAGTTTTAGACCTCCATGTGAAGCCATAAGCCATTATGGAAGATGGCGAAGAATAACAAGTTAAGAGGATGTGTGCTTCTGCTAAGCAATGAAACATCTAAAGGCCATCATGCACCCAACATTGTCCTTTTGGTCTCTGTTGTAATGGTATGTGGCACTATACCTTTTTATCTGTATAGTGTTGGAATTTACTCTTTTTTAGAAGGAAGAAAACTATCTTGTCAGTGTCCACCCATTAAAATTGATAGGATATGCCATAAAAGTCTGATAGGTGTGGGTTCCACCTCAGGGACCTACATCTATCTGACTCTGATGGCAAATCCTAGTGATCAATATCCAATATCAAAGGCTATAGAGCAAACAGTCCTTTAAAGCACCTCAGAATTTGTCTTGGAATATCAGCCAAAACAGAATCCCCAATCTGTATACACCTGTTTTTGGGCTTCTTGTCTCTCTTAAGCACTGGATGAGATGGGAGAACTCAGAGGCTTAACTAAAAGCTCCGGGGTCCCAGTGTAAACTCTATAAAATGGCCACCATTTAATACTTGAAATTTAAAATAATAGTGTCCTCTTATGTGAGAAAGGGGCCTTTGGGCCCTCTTCGGCTCCAGGGCCCGGTAGCAACTGCTACCTCTGCACCCCATATAGCTACACCCATGGGGACACTTGTTCTTCTTTCACAGATTCAACTGCTGCAAAAGTCTAATGGGCAATGTTTCCAAGGAAAAACATGAAAATGGGTTCCTCTCCAATAAGAAGAAAACTTAATCTGTCTTCACCTGTAAGTAGCTTCCCTGTCAATTCAATTCCCTGTCAAATCAATTAACCAGCCTTGAAACATGACCACGCATGTCAGTCGGACCCTAGACATCCGTCTGTAGACAGCAATTTTGGAGAACCATTACCTTCCTAGAGCTTGAACTGTTTAGGAAAGGGCAGCAGACTGAGCTTAAGGTGGCTACAGTTGGCCACCTTAAAATACTGTATATAAAACACACTAAGGTTGCTTAAAACAGTCTCTGTTTGGTTTGACATTGATTCGGCCAAACTTGTCAAAATATTCAGAACTTGTGATGTTGGGAACCAAAATTCTATTAACTGCCTAACGACCGCCCATTGACTATAGACGTTGGGTGATACCGGCCGTCTTTCTGCAGTGACGTCTAAGGCACACCGCCGCGAGGAACAGACCTGTACTTAACTGCCTAGATCTGCAAGTGCCAAGATGCATAGGAAACCTCTGCTCTCCAATGCTTAAAACTTTGATTTCTGTGGTCTGTGACCACGGAATAATCAAAGGGCATTGCCCTGTGCCATCGGGTGAATGGGATTTCCGGTAACCTAATGGAATCTGCGGAACATCTGTCCAGTCAGCCCTGGGGACCTAGAGTAGCCCCAGGACTGTTTGTATAACAAGCCTGCAGTCAGGTCACACTGATTGCTTCCCTGACTGCTGCCTGTGTCTAACTGACACAGATTGTAATGTATTAGCTGTATGAATATATTAATATTTTACTAAGTTTAAAAAAAATTTAAAATATTTATCCCTTCATGGTATTATAAAAAAAATAAAAAACCTGGTCTGACGTTTGGTTTGTCTCCATTTGTAGAAAAGCTATGGCTGCCTTGGCCCTCTGCCCATCTGACTATGCTTCTTATCTGCTTTTCTGGTACTACGTCTGACCAACAGCTGTCACCACAGCTGGTCGCGTTGGTTTAGTGACCTGGGAGTTCATCGCAGTCAAGTCCAGATCCCTCCACTGGGGTTAAAGGGTGAAAAGCAAGGGCTTCTCTATGTAGACAATGCTACCTGGTTTTACACCAAAGTCTACAGTGGGTCTCCTGTCTCCAGTAAGTTGTGATATTCGGCAACCAACCTGGTGCAATTATTCAATGTGGAGGTGGGATGTGAATAATGGTTTGGTAAAGCTGTGTGTACTGGTGGACTTGGGCTTTAAATATATACTTTGAGTCTGCGTATCAGGGTCCCTACCTGCCAAGTGCTGTTGACGACACTAGTATCTGTGGCACAGGGCCGGGGGTGTCTACCACCTCTTCCCCTCCTATAAGTACCACCGGTGGGAGAAGACTTTTGGGGTCATAGCTTGGGTAGGTGAGATGTTTGGTCACTAACACACCTGCTTGGTGTGCTTATGGGCTGAAGATTTATGCCTTGGCCAACTAGCTGCAAAAATATTACAAAAAAGTCTTCGACCTTTCAGAGTATGTCCCGTCTTCTATGTAAATCGAGTTCTTCCAGGTTCATGTTTCTACACTAAGCCTCGGTATCTAGGTTCATATCTGAGAGTTCATGAATAGTGTCTCATTTACATTACGCCCAGGCTTGGACAATGGCCTCAGATACACATCTTCTTCCTCGCCATTATTAACGTGTATTCCAAGAGCAGGTCACAAGGACAAAGATCTCTGATGGCCAGGGCTCGCCTTCCCAGTGCAATATTAAGGCAGCATCTTGGGCTTTACACAAGGATGGTAATTCCCCCCAGAGACGGCAGGATAAAGTTCCAGCCTTCTCTCTGCTTAGCATTTAGACAGCAATGTGAGATAAGGAACTGTCTGAATTGAGGATTGAAGACGTTTCTTTTTTCATTTCTTCTTTCTTTGTAGGGGAAAGAAATGTCAGGTTAGAAAGAGGGGACTGAAAGCAAAGACGTAGTGTGGAGAACATGACTCCCGGCAGAGAATGGAAGTAAAGGGGGTCAGCCGGAGCGGACAAGGCTGGATGTTTACATAACACGGCATTTCATGGTGATATTGATTGCAATCAGATCCCGGTAATCACCTTCATTATGACAATTGCCTCTGTGGAGAGAGCACATAGAATCGGCCTTCCAGCAGACAGGCTTTTTTCTGTTTTGAGGAAAATCCATTGTGTATTATCCAGACACAAAATGCCTCTTGTTCCACTCTCACTATGGCCACAAAGACGAGCATGTTTGCCAGGGAAGGAGAACTGGAAGAGTCTCGCTCTCTGTTGTTGTAGTCTCCCATGCCTCTAAAAGGTTTGGAGTTATGTGCATTCACTATAGAGTAGGGCAAACCTCAAACTCCGGCAACTGCAGAATGAAACGAGGCATTTCACGTGAAAAAGAAAACTTTAAATGTGGGGGTAATAAGGTTGCATTGATAACGCTGTCATGGCACCTCCAGGATAAGTACTTTCACCACTGGCATCTTAGAATATTAGTGTCTCAGTGTCAGACTGTGGTTCCTGGGGATCACCGGTAGAGTTAATTCTTGGGACTCATCAGTGGAGTTTATTCATGGGGCCCACCAGTAAAGTTGATTTCTGGTAATCATGCATGGAGTTCATTCTTTGGGCCAAGCAGTGGAGCTGATTTTTGGGACCCATCAGTGGAAAGGATACTTGGGATCAACCAGGTGAGTTGAGTTTTGGGTCCCACCAGTGAAGTTGATTCTTGGGGTCCAGTAATGGAGTTGTTTCTTGAGGTCCATTAGTGGAGTTGATTCCTGGGGCCCACCAGAGTAGTTGATTCTTGGGTCCCACTAGTCGAGTTGATTCTTGGGGCCCACCAGTAGAGCTGATTATTGGAGCCCACAAGAGTTGTTGATTCTTGGGGCCCACCAGTGGGGTTGATTCTTGGGATCCACCAGTGGACTTCATTCATGGGACCAACCTTACAGAATCTGTCCATGACGTCGCATACTATAAATGAATCTTGTTTTCTGCCTCTCTGTCTCTTCCTTTCTTACTGAAAAGCAGCCCCATGGACTCATCATGCCCAGGTGCCATGTCCAGAGGGGTTTCATCTGCTCCCCTGTGGCCCAGTGCTAGCTTTCTCCATCCATATGAAACATAGGCACATCCCTTGAAAGGTAGATACATTTGTGAATCAAGTCATAAGGAATAGACCTTAGTGGCAGAAAATCCAAAATAAGAACAGCACCGAGTATTCCACCAATAATAGGCTAAGATGCAAAGTACGTCCCGTGGGTAAGTGAGCCCTTACTCACCATAGAGGTCCCAAAAAATGGCAAATGGACGGCAGCATTTAAGAGCAGGAATCTTGTTTATTGCATAGTGAGCTTTGGTGTTGCTCACTATGCAATAAACAAGATTCCTGCTTTTAAATGCTGTCGTCCATTCGCCATTTTTTAGACCTTAGTGGCAGTGACTGGATTCAAAATTACCAGTAAACAGGATTCTTTCACCTGCTCAATATTGTGTCGAAGACTAGACATACTGGAAGCTTCAACCTTGGTCAAATGAGCTGGACTCCAGACTAAGAGCACCATGATTTCCATAGTGGTATGAGAATTAGAACTACTGATAAAGCCTGAGACTGCATTACTTGAGTCTGAAAATACATTGTCCCTCCTGCCTGAAATATTCTGTGTAGGGCAGTACTGTCATCTGTGAGACCAGGCACCCCATGTTCCAATGAATTCACACCACATCTTGATGAGTGTCATTGGGATGTAACATCATGGTTCTTCATGCACAGTTAGCAGGTTAATGACTCTAGTCATGCCGAGTTGGCAGTGTCCACTTACCATAGGCAAAGCTAAAGCTCCTGGTGTTCATGATAATAATAAGACCGTTATTTCCTGATGGAGGTAAAAAGACCATAACTGAAAGATATTGCAGTACTACTGTTACTTGTAGAGGGTTTCTCCCCCTTATATAGGTATCTCAAAAAAATCTTTCTGGTAAAAAGGTTGTTTTATGAAGATTACCGATATTCATGTGCCCCAATAGAGCATATGAACCTCGTAGAGAAAATTCCCCACCAGTGTTTCCCTCTTAAAATCAGAACAGAGAGCTGCTGTGTTGGAATGGAGTTCCTCTTATATGACATGGACACCCATTCTTCAGATTAACTGATGTATCAACCTTCATGTCTTATTGATCTTGGCTTCCCCCAAAAAATCTGCTTCACTCCTTCAACGATAGATGGAGGTTCCAGGATATTCAAAACTTACCTCTTGGCTTTCCCATAATTTATGGGGGTGCTCAGCAAGATATCTGTTTATTGTCAATGTACCCTTCTGGGGATTGTCACAAATCACAACTTCTGAGAAAATTCCCAACATGACCTGACAGAGGATCGGAGCATGTTGGAATACATGTACAACACACACAATCAGCCACGTAAGTGGAAGATGCTAGAGGAAACTCCAGACCAGACTCTACATTGAGAACCCGAACATGACCCTTACACTAACTGAGACCCCATACTAGACCTTTAAATTAAATTGATATCTGACCCCTGAATAAACTAAGTGAGACCCTGGAAAGCCCCCTACAAGACCAGACCAAAATTTAAAGGAGACCACAGACTAGATTCTTAAATAAATGATACACAAAACCCATAAATAATTCAGACCCCAGATTAGACCTCTAAATTAGTCTCCACGCTAGACCCCTAGATTAATCAGGGTGAAAGGCAGAGAAAGAGAGGAAAAGAGTGAGAGTCAGGTTGTGTACAGTAGCTCTAGGCTGGAATCAACTCCACTGGCAGGGGCCATGAATCAATTCCAATGGTAGACCCAAAGACTCAACTCCACTGGCAGGTCCCAAGAATCAAAACCACTTTTGGGCCCCAAGAGTCAACTCCACTGGTGGGCCCCAAGAATCATCTCCACTGGCAGGCCCCAAGAATCAACACCACTGGTAGCCCCAAGAACCAACTTCACCGGTGGGCCTAAAGAATCAACTCTACTGGTAGGCCTCAGGAGTCAACTCCACTGGTGGCCCCAAGAATCAACTCCACTGTGGAACCCAAGAATCAACTCCACTGGTGGACACTAAGAATTTACTCCACTAGTGGGTCCCAAGAATCAACTTCACTGGGGGCCCAAAAATCAACTCTACTGGTGAACCCTAATAAACAACCCCACTGATGGGCCCCAAGAATAAACTTCATTGGTGGACCCCAGTAAGGAACTCCAGCAGTGGGCCCCAAGAATCAACTTCACTGGTTGGAACCAAGAATCAACTTTACTGGTGGGCCCCAAGAATCAACTTCATTGGTGGGCCCCAAGAATCAACTTCATTGGTGGGCCCCAAGAATGAACTATACTGGTGGGCTCCAGCCATTCCGGTCTGGCAATGGGACTTTATACTACTCTTGTCAAAACAGTTCAGAGATGCCAATCAGGGAACAGTCTGCTTGGGAAGACTTTTGATTATAGGGATCACTTGTAGGACCAAAACTTCTTTCTGCATCTTACGTCCTAGATTAGATGGAAGCTTTTTCTCCTGACTTACCTCCTAATCTTGGTGCCCTTCATCACTCACTACACCTTATAGCCTAATTACTAATACATATGTTCTGACTGGTTCTGAGGATAATTGATTTTCTGGCCACCAGTTACATCAAGCTGAGATGAAAAGTCATGTCTCTAGGTCTCCAGTGTCTTATACCTTGGATGCATTTTTAGACCATGGAAGCATTTTTTTTTTTTTTTAATTTTAGTTGAATTTGGAAGTTGCAAAAGATATATTTTTTGGTTCTGTGCCCCCCACCCTGTATCAGGCCGAATAAATCAGGTTATTGTAGCTGTTCATCAAAAATGTCAGATTATAAGGATGAGCATTAAGAGGAGAAATTATCAATGAATTATAATACTGATATTTTGAAAACTTCTGAAAATGGTTTTAAATCTATGTAATGATAATAATAATTACAATGCCCAAAATAAATAAATAAATATTAATAATAATTATATAATATAATACTAATAATAATTATACAATAATAACAACAGCAATAATAATAATAATTATTATTATATAATAATTATTATTATTATATAATATAACAATACTAGTAATAATTATATAATATAATAATAATTATAATAATAACAATAATAATAATAATAATTATTATTATTATTTATTTATTTATTGATTTATTTATTTTGATGCCATTAATTCCAGGGCATTGTTGAACCAAAAAGGTTTAAATGCATAATATTAGACCAGGGCAAATACAATATTAGCACTAAATAGCAAACTGCTACAGAAGAAGAGAGGAACCTGCCCATGAGAGCCTCCAATCTGTGAAATGATAGTAGTAAAACTAATCATCATAAAAGTTAATTATTATCACAAAAGTTAGATGATTATTGGTATTTTTGCTATCTTATTGTAACTAACATATCTTTGTTTTCAATTTTTTTTTTTACATTGAATAAATATCAATATTTTTTTTTAATTGGTCAGAATTTACTTTCTAGATTTCATTGTGTCATAAATGTTCACAAACATCTTTTACATCCTAAAAAGTAAAGAAAAATGATACATCCTGAGATTAGTCGGATCTAAACCACAGAAAATATCAGAAAAACAAAAAAGTAATAATAAATTATAAAATTACATTTAAATTTATTTTGATTGGTGAAAATGCCCACCATACTGTAAAAAGATTTGATCACATGAAAAAAAAAATACAGAAATATAAGATTCATTTAATAAGGAAAGAAAAGTAACATAAAAATGTTTAAAGTGAATTAATGCAATTTGTAATAAATTATCAAAATTATCCTTGAATAATGCAATAAAAAATATTCTAATAGTAAACAAACCATTTTGTAAAAAAAAAAAAAAAAAAAGTTTATGGGTATAGCATCGTATTACAAAAAAATATTCAAAATTCTTTGTGAACCACTGACAAAAATATAATTTTTTATAGATGTGTTTTTGTTTCTTATTTTTATGGATTTACTTAATTTCAGTCATTTATTTAGTTTTTTTTTTTTTTTTTTACAAGAAACGACACTTTCCTTCTCGGATTCCAAAAACATAAACTGCTCTCTTGTAAAATTCAAAGTCTGTGTTTTATTGTACATTATTTTTTACTGCAAACCACATATATTGCCTTTGATTTATTTTTGTCTTCCTTTTCTGTTTAAAGTTAAAACAGTCCCCCCTCCAAAAGAAAAAAAAACTATTTAAAATCATATAGGTTGACTATTGACGTAAAAGTTTTATTTTTGCCATGAAAAATGTGTTGTGAAAATTGACACCATGTAATCCAAGGGAAAAAAAAGTCTGCAGCTTTTTGCACGTCATTTTTTGTGCTCCAGAGAGCCTTTTTTTTCTTCTATGTATTTCAGATTTTGGATACAGTAGACAAATCTACAGAAAATCTGCCCGTGATTAAAATTTACAAAGCTGGAATTTAGGCATGGATTTCGGTGTATTTTTACGCTTTGTGTGACTTAACCCTTAACAAAATATATCAAATTGTAGATTTTAGGTTTTGTTATGTTTTAAGTTTTTTTATGTTAAATATTTGCAATTTTCCATGGTTCTTCTAATTTTTGTTTTTAACTTGTCATAGATTTTATTGTGTTTTATGTTTTTTTTATGTTAAATATTTTCAATTTTCCAGTTCTTCTAATTTTCGTTTTTTTTTACTTGTCATAGGTTTTGTTATGTTTTAAGTTTTTTTATGTTAAATATTTGCAATTTTCCACAGTTCTTCTAATTTTCATTTTTAACTCATTTTAAGTTTTATTGTGTTTTAAGTTGTTTTAAGTTAAATATTTGCAATTTTCCACAGTTCTTCTAATTTTCTTTTTTTTAACTCGTTTTTCTTTTTGAAATTTTAGAAATGTTTGATTTGTTTTTACATAACTACTGATATTTCCATAATATATCAGCAAAAATAGTCAGAGAAAACTTAATTTTTATTAAAATAATTTTATTTATTAATTAATCCAAAATTTTAAAATCACCTTACAAAAGATAATAAAAAATACGGTAATGGGGATTGACACAAGTCAACGGGGTTCAAAATCAATAATTCATATATATAAACCACCAAGATCCAAAGAATACCAGCAAAACATAGTTGAAAATCTATAAATATACATTGGAGGTAAAAAAATACTAAAGTGCAAATATTTTAATAAATATAAATATTAATTAATTCATATATATAGGTAAAAATAAAGTGATAATAGTTATATCTCCAACGTACAAATATATATTTCAATAGTGTATGTACATATAGTTAATCCTAAATCCCAAGTGGGATGCAATGCAAAACAGGATATTCAAAATATTGCTTGGCTCATATAAAAGATCATGGGTATATAGTAAGCATATTATAATAATAGAAGTCCAGATATAGATAATTACCACCCAATGGTGTGTGTCAACGAGTCCCCTACGTGCGTTTTGCGTGACCAGCTTCTTCAGGGGAGCATAACCAACTAAACATAAAAGCACCTAATATATACAGCCCACCACTTAGGGGAAACACACGCACCTGTGATGGTTATGGCGGCGCTTCTCCCCGCATACCCGCCAGAGTGTGTCGGCGCCAAGGAAAGGCGTCATACCAGCGCGCCACGCAATAACCCCAGACGCGTCATGGGTACGTCAGCGCGCCAGCATATAGACGCGTCTCCATGGCGACGCAACTCGGGCGGAGGGAAGTGAAGCGCTCAACCTCACAGGGCTCAGTAGCGAAATAGTATTATCCGTGTGCGCATATGTTAGTGAAGCAGAATATAAATATATAGCCTCACTGGACTGATAGAAGATAGATGGCAATAACTGTCAGAATACATGCAAATTAGCAGAGGAGACTAAAACTTAAACGTCACAAGTATTACCCTATGGAGAAGCTAGAGACCCTATCCTAAATAATTAAACATAAAAAAATAATAATAAAAATAAAAAATATAAATATTAAAATAAAAAACAATAATACTTGTTCAAAGTGAACATAAATGCTGAAATAATAAGAAGTGGTCAATTGTATTAAACTAAATGTGAATGGATACTATATGCGTAAAGTGAAATAATAAAAATATTTTAATATTAATTGAATAACGTATAAAAATGTGAAAATGTGACCAAAATCATGTGAAGAAATACAAAGTGTCAAAAGGTGTGTAAATAGATAAAGTGTCACACTAAAAAAATGAAAAACGTGAAAAAAACATAAAAATGACAATATAAGGGTAATTTTTGAATTTTTTGTTTTTGCTTAGTAGAAATCTACAGCTATATCCTGCCCGGCACTGAAATCTCATCAGACGACGTCTTCCATATTTCTTGTTAAGTATTTCATGCACCCAATAAATGGAAATGGGGATCAGATGGGAGGATTAGTCAAAATTGCCATTTGTAACAATTCTGCCGAGAGAAGAAAGGAGCAGGATATGTTTGGGTCAATAAGTAATCCCCATTACAATGGGAGAGGGCAGAGTTTATCGCGGTATGTGCAACAGCTGCCTACAGGTCAATAATATTCTCCAACCAGCTGGATTTTCTGTCTCCGTTCCCCTAAAGAAATATAACTTCACTTGCAGGGAGATGACATTATTTTACGGCCCAGCTGTGTACAAGATGGAAGATTTCGTAAAAGGATATGAATGACATATGGGCTGAAGACCAAGAATGGAGAAGGAGCCGGAGAAGGAAGACTCAGCCAACATCATTTTCCCGGTCAAGCCTTAAACTCTCCAGGGATCTCACTTTATGGTATTATCATGGATGTAGAAGAAATATCTTTTGTCAGTCAAATTTTTTTTTTTTCTCCGTAAAAAATAAAATTCAACCAAGGAACCAATTTTGACTATTTTTGAGGCCTTTGAACCTCACAGAGCATGGAATGAAGAGGTTTATTGGGTGGGACGGGCAGAAGACAGTTGTAGAGGAGCTGTTTTCACATCTTGGAAGGATGGAATTGCGAAATAGATTTAAGAAAACAGAAAACCCTCAAATGTTTATAGGGAGTTTTAAGTCGAGCAGAAAACCAAATCTCGGCCAAAACGGACGCCACAAGGAAGGGTCCGGAAAATGAATGTGAATAATTATTACAACTTGTAACATCTCCACATGAGGTTCTGAGCATTTATATTAATCGGAACATAAAATGCTCAATGTTATGTCAAAGCTGACAAATAACAACGGGGCCCCCAGAACGTTCCTCTGTGGTTCTTACAAGGGACAGAAAATGAGCAGCAGTAGTCATGAAACATATCTGCAAAACAACGGGACATAGAGGATGGATACTGCCAGCATGTGTGGTGCCTTAAATACCCAGATCTATCTATCTATCTATCTCATATCTATCTATCTCATATCTATCTATCTATCAATCTCATATCTATTTATCTCTCTATCGATCTCATATCTATCAATCTCATATCTATCTATCTAATATCTATCTATCTCATATCTATCTATTTATATATATATATCATATCTATCTCATATCTATCTATCTATCTATCTCATATCTATCTATCTATCTCATATCTATCTATCTATCTCATATCTATCCCATATCTATCTATCTCATATCTATCTATCTCATATCTATCTATCTATCTATCTATCTCATATCTATCTATCTATCTATCTCATATCTATCTATCTATCTCATATCTATCTATCTCATATCTATCTATCTATCTCATATCTATCTATCTATCTATCTATCTATCTATCTATCTATCTATCTATCTCATATCTATCTCATATCTATCTCATATCTATCTATCTATCTATCTATCTATCTCATATCTATCTATCTCATATCTATCTATCTCATATCTATCTATCTATCTAATATCTATCTATCTATCTAATATCTATCTATATATCTATCTATCTATCTGTCTCATATCTATCTATCTATCTATCTAATATCTATATTTATATCTTTCTATCTATCTGTCTATCTATCTCATATCTATCTATCTATCGATCTCATATCTATCTATCTATCTATCTCATATCTATCTATCTATCTATCTATCTCATATCTATCTATCTATCTATCTATCTCATATCTATCTATCTATCTATCTATCTATCTATCTCATATCTATCTATCTATCTATCTCATATCTATCTATCTATCTATCTATCTCATATCTATCTATCTATCCCATATCTATCTATCTATCTATCTATCTATCTATCTATCTATCCCATATCTATCTATCTATCTATCTATCCCATATCTATCTATCTATCTATCTATCTATCCCATATCTATCTATCTATCTCATATCTATCTATCTATCTATCTATCTCATATCTATCTATCTATCTATCTCATATCTATCTATCTATCTATCTCATATCTATCTATCTATCTATCTCTCATATCTATCTATCTATCTATCTATCTATCTATCTATCTATCCCATATCTATCTATCTATCTATCTATCTCATATCTATCTATCTATTTATCTATCTATCTATCTATCTATCTCATATCTATCTATCTCATATCTATCTATCTATCTATCTATCTCATATCTATCTATCTATCTATCTATCTATCTATCTATCTATCTATCTATCTATCTCTTTTCTATCTATGTATCTATCTCATATTTATCTATCTCATATCTATCTATCTGTCTATCTATCTCATATCTATCTATCTGTCTATCTATCTCTATCTATCTCATATCTATCTCATATCTATCTCATATCTATCTCATATCTATCTATCTATCTATCTATCTATCTATCTATCTATCTATCTATCTATCTATCTATCTCTTTTCTATCTATTTATCTATCTATCTAATATTTATCTATCTATTAAAAGAAGCCTTATTGGCAGGACCAATTACACATTAGCATTGCCAAAGCAAGTGGAAAGTAGTGGAGTAAGGAATGGGGCCAAATCCAGGGTTCGGGCTCTTTTTTTTTTAAACTTGTTTATATTTCAAACTTGACTGCCATTCACACAGAGACCTGTCTGAGAGTCTCTGAGGCTTTACACATTTTTAAAAAGCAAGGAAGATGCGTTTTCTTGTATCAAACCATTAACCATTACTTTTGTCATGTTCGTTTTTTCCTCCTTGTCTTCGCAGTATCATAACGTTTTATTTTTCCACCTCCATAGGCATATGAAGGCTTTTATTTTGCGGGACAAAATGGACTTTCTAATGGTGTTATTCACTGTACTATACAATGTACTTGGAAACCGCAAAAAAATTCTAAGTGGGGCAAAATTAAAAAAAAAACAAAAACGCCATGTTTGTCTGAGTTTTGTTTTTATGACATTCAATTTTCGGTGTGAATGATTTGTCATCCATATTCTTCAGGTTGATCCAAAAACACATAGGATTTTTATTGTCTTTTGGTGGCGTAAAATAATCCAAACGTTTTCGATTTTTGAAATTTACGCGGCGCCTTCTTTTTCTGCGACCAATAACTTTTTTGCACTGACACCTACGGACGTCAGGGGCATTTTTTGCGGGCTGAAGAGCACTTTTTATTGCTAGCAGTTTGGAATGCAGGCAACTTTTTGGAGTAAATTTATTCCAATTTTTATGGAACATAAATTGACCAAAAAAACCACAATGTTGGCTTTTGGAATTTTTTTTTCTACGGTATTCAGTGTGCAGGATAAATGATGTTAGAGTTTAATAGATCTGAGTTTTTCAGACTTGGCGATACCAAATATGTGTCACTTTTTATTATTTTTATTATTATTTGTAAAATGGCAAAAGGGGGGGATTTGCACTATTAATATATATATATTTTTTTTTTTACTTTAACTTTGAGTCCTCTTAGGGTGCTTCACCACGATTGTGGACAGGTGGGATTTCCTCATATATGGGTGTAAGAGAATACGAACGGGTTCCCAGTCCTCCGGTTTTACGTGGTGAAGTCGTTTCCTAACATACCCTTGTTTCCCCGAAAATAAGACAGGGTCTTATATTAATTTTTGCTCCTAAACGCGAGCTAATTTTTAGGGGATTTCGTATTTTTCCATGAAGAAGAATTCCCATTTATTGTTGAACAAAAAAAATCAACATTTAATAATATACTGAAGAGATTTCACCACAAACATCAGCATAAGCAGCCAAATTCTGAATTGCATAAAAAAATGTACTAGGTCTTATTTTCGGGGGATGTCTTATTTTCGGGGAAACAGGGTAGCTGACAGCTTGGATATAGAAGAGGAGAAGGAAAGGGAAACAGTCGTGAATAATTGTTTGAGTTCAGATCCTGTGTGGTTGTTTAGTGTCAGGGAGCACAAAATGAAGTATCCCATGAAGACCCTGGAGGTGCCACGTCTTCAATACACTATGAGGTTTGCCATTTTGAAAGTCCAGGTTATGGGGGAAAGAGAGCTGTGGAGAGAAGTTTGGATTTAAGCCCTTCATGTGCTTTTTTTTCCGCCATGTTGGCATCACGATGGAGCTATCGTTTACCGTTGGAGGTACTTTTTCAAAAGATGGGTGTAAAAACTGCATGAGTGAGGTATTGTGGGTGAACTGTTGGTCTAAAGAGCTCTTGGCAAATGTTTTGTGCCCAGTCCGCCTAAATAGCGTCCTAGAGTGGTGAAATTGTACAGGTGTATAGGTCCTCCAGTAGGTATGTTGGGGAAACCCAGGCCTCCGTTCAATTTGTGTTGATGGACTATATGCATTGGAAGCCGAGCCCTCTTGTTGTTCCATATAAATATACGATATTGTGTGTTCACAAGTTTCTCTTCTCTCAGCTGAATATAGATTGGGAGAATATGGAAGATGAAAAGGAGGCGCGTTAACTCCTTTTTAACTGACAGCGACCAGAGAATGATAGAGGGAGATTGGACCACTTTTTTAACGTTTGTGGGAGTTTTTTGTGTATTTAATATTCAACCTCTATATATTTGCCGATACTCTAGGTAGCCAGACCCGTATTTTTTTTTTGACGTTGTGCACCAGAAGATCATGTTCCCTATGGATCATGTTGGTACCGTCGGACCTTTTAAGAGCATGCCCTCACTTTTGTCTATATTTATAGTGTACTCTGACATAGAGCGAGTAGGTCCACTAATATTGGGGCTAAGGTTTGGCATAGGCTAGATACAATAAGAAAGAGATGTTCCACGTAGACCGAAACCCACAGCTCCCGATTAGGGAATTTGATACCAAGATAAAGTGGGGTTTGGAAAATATGGTAGAGTAATAGGTTGATGAAGAGGTTGAATAGCAAGGGAGGTAGGATGCAGCCTTGTTTAGTTCCCCTACAAAAGTCTATGGTTGGTGAGTTATGATTGTTGGTAATTGGCGAGGTTGTTGAGTTGGTTTGTAAATGATCTAAGAAACTTCAGTAAAGGTCTCCAAAACCTCTCCATTTTAGAGTGCTGTCTAAATATGGCCAGGAAACCAAGTCAAAGCCCTTCTCTGCATCTAACCTGAGTAGCATGGACGCCGGGTGCTCGTCCAACCAGGCCTGAAGGATCGCGGCCACAGCTGTTCTAACATTTTTCATTGAATGTCTGTGTGTTATAAAACCTATTTGAGATGGGAGGATTATTGTGGGCAAAAACTTTTGTAGTCTTGTGGCGATGGCTTTAGCCAGGATCTTGTAATCCTGGTTGAGCAGGAAGATTGATCTATAGAATGCTACTAAAGTGCGATTCTTTTGCGGCTTTGGCAGTAACATGATTCCACAATGGCAGATTCCAAATATATATTGTTACATAGTCTAATTAGTTGATTTCTACCTTCAGTTAGTGTTGAGCGAGCAGTAAAAAGTTCTAGTTCGTACTTGAACTTCAAACCCAATTAAAGTCAATGGGAGAAGATGTTCTGGTTAATTTTAATACCTATACAAGTGAGGAGAAGCTGGAATTACCATCCATAACAGTAAACTGGATACGTGGAACAACTTTATTTTTCAAAAAAATGGAGAGGCTAAAATACTTTATTCCTTTCAATGGGTAACTAAAAAGATGAGGACAACTTGTAAGCAGGGGTGTAGCTATAGGAGGTGCAGCGGTAGCAGCTGTTACGGGGCCCTACATCCTGACGGGGCCCAAAAGCCCCTTTGACACATAGGAGATTTGGAGACAGTGGGTTATACAATTACTGAACCCTCAAAACTGCAAAATCTGAACTTTTGGGCACTGAGTATGATTTAGCAAACCAAGCCCTCTGTATAATGTATATCCATGTATATGAGAGTTAGGAGTTATATGAGCCTGAAAATGTCATCAAATAACAGCTTCTGGGTGTGGGAAAGATGCAGCCAGCAATACCAAACTCCCTAACTATTGCTGTCTATGGAGAGGAAAATGCTATCTAACTAAGAGCAGTCTGTACAGTACAGAGAGTGTGCTGAAAATGGTGTTCACAAGGCAATGCAGTGAAATATATATAACATGGTCATGTGATTTTAGCAGCCAATCAGAGCCCTACACCTCAGCGATGACATTTTTGACACTTCTTTGTGCTCTGTGCTGATTGGATGGCCGCCATAAGTACTGGAAGGTGATTGGATGGCCGTCAAAAGTGCAGAAAGGTGATTGGATGGCACCAAAAGTGCAGAAAGGTGATTGGATGGCCGCCAAAAGGTACAGAAAGCCGTTGAAAACTAAACTGAAAATGGCGTAGAACTAGAACTTCACTCGAATGAACAGTAAAATGTTCGGTTCAGTTCGAGTTCTAAAAATTCAATAAATTCTACTGGAATTTAATGTTTCTAAAACAGTTTGATCAACACTACCTTCAGTATTTTAAAAAATTCTGCAGAGAAGCCATCTAGCCCTGGGGATCTAAAGCACGCTAACCCAGAGATAACTACACGCGCCTCATCTTAGGTTATCTCTGCTTCTATCCTCTGTTCCTCATTAATGCCCGGCAGGGTAATTATATCTCAAAAGGAGGATCATGCATCGTATGGTGCGGCGCCATAAAGGGAGTCATAAAAATCCACACAGGCATTCTCGATTTCTAAGGGGTCAGTAAGGATGCTGGTTGTATGGCAGATATCAGGGGTTTTGTGCGCCATGGTTTTGTTGTATTGGATAATAGTTTTCCCATTCGTTTTGCCATCCATAGAATTTGTTCTGTTGTAATTTTAGGTGGACTCTTGCGTTATCCTGTAAAAAAGTATTAAAGAGATCCAAGAAATTTCCGTTAGTTCTCTGCTGAGGCTGCTCATTCTGTCACTGACTCAGACTTGAGTGCAGTTCATGGAACTTTTTGTTCTGGGCCGGACGCTTCATGCCTATGTTATATGCCCCTGCAGCGTCACTTTGGCTGTAAGCCATAACAGTGGCGTGTCTTGCACGTGGGCCACGTTGTCCGTCATGAACTGCAGCCAATGTCTCCTACGATAGTCTCTAAAATTATCTGACTGGTATAGGCAGCTCTGGAACTTCCAAGTATTAGCTTTAGGGAGGAGGGACATTTCGCCCAAGGAGATCAATATAGGGGTGTGATCCGATATTGTGATGGGGACTATGTCTGAGTCAATAATAGTGTGATAAGGCGATGAGGAGCGTAGGGCCAAATCAATGCATGAAAAGGAGTCGGGGAGCTCATCTATTCTGGAGTTCTCAGCGTCACAACACATCCGTCTCCACCTCCTCCCCACCTGTCTCCTATCGGTCATGTTCTTGTAGACACATTTTTTCAAATGCAAAGTTCACTTTTAATATAACCCTATAATAAAGAAAAAGAAAACATGTTTCTTCTGTTAAACATTTTAGACTGAGTTGAAGAACTATTAAGTTTATATTTTTGAGACTTCATTCCTAGAACATTCTTGTACTGCTCTATAAACCCTATGATCTTGCTTAATGGGCCCTACATTTAATAAAAGGAGGTTTAGCAGGGATTGTATCCATATACACATAACTGTGTGCATATGATGAAATATTGGGGGTTTGGGATATTTTTAGAGACCGCCTCTCTAGATTGTATGACTAATATATTACAGATCCAGCTACAAACTTGTGTGAAATTTGAAAACTTGTGCTGTTTGATTACTGCTTGGTGGATGAATTGAAGGATTCTGGGGGGTTTCATTCTCATATGTTATTTTTCTAGTTTCATTGAAGCTATTTTTTTATTATTTATTTACATTTTGAGTATAAAATAGTTGTCAAATTATAAAAATATTGAGTTTTGTGCTTCTCAAGTTAAGTCTCTTTCGGCTCTTCCAAGAGATCTGGGGAATTCCTAAAATGAGAAATAGTAATGGCCGAAATGGCAGAAGAAATAGATGAGGAACTGGACTAATGAGGTGCACAAGAGGATAACTTCCAAATTGCTCCAGCCAGCAAGCTGCTATGATATCTCTTATATATGGCTTCAGCCAGCCATCTCCCATAGTTTGCTCCAGACAACCATTTACATAGAATCTCCCATAGATTCTCCTGTCATCATTCAACACTGGCATCTTTAATTTACTGTTCCAGCCATCCAGTTCCATTGCATCTTCAATACATTGCTCCGGTCACCAGTCAACCATGGCATCTCCCATAGATTGGTCCAGCCAGCCATTTCCATAGCATCTCCAATAGATTGCTCCAGTCACCAGTCAACCATGGCATCTCCCATAGATTGGTCCAGCCATCCACTTTCATATCATCTCCCATAGATTGCTCCAGTCTACAACTTCCAGCTATTTCCCATGGCATCTCCTATAGATTGCTTAAGCCAGACATCTCCCACAGATCGCTCCAACCAACTACTTCTATATCATCTCCTGTAGATCTCTCCAGTCCAACATCTCCCATGGCATCTTCCATAGATTAATCCAGCCAGCTGTTTCCAACAGTATTTCCCGTCGATTGCTTGGCGAACTTCAATGGCTTTTCCCATAGATTGCTGCAGCCAGCCATATCCCATAGATTGCTCTAGCTTGCCATCATCCATGAAATCTCCTGTAGGTTACTACAACCAGCCATATTCCATGGAATCTCCCGTAGATTAATCCAGCCTGCTATTTCCTGTGGCATCTCCTGTAGATTGCTACAACTAGCCATATCCCATGGCATCTCCCATAGATTGTTCCAGCTAGCTGTTTCCCATGGCGTCTTCCATAATTTTCTCCAGTCCACAGTCTACTATTGCAACTCTTCTAGACTAATCCAGCTAGCTATTTCCCAGTGCATCTACTGTAGATTGCACCAACCAGCCACATCTTATTGCATCTCCCATACATTGATCTAGCCAGCGATTTACCATGGCATCTCCCGTAGATTGCTCAAGCCAGACATCACCCATGGCATCTACTGTAGATTGCACAAACCAGCCCCATCTCATTGCATCTCCAATACATTGATCTAGCCAGCTATTTACCATGGCATCTCCCGTAAATTGCTCCAGCCAGACATCTCCCATGGCATCTCCCGTAGATTGCTCTAGCCAGTCATCACCCATGGCATCTACTGTAGATTGCACCAACCAGCCACATCTCATTGCATCTCCCATACATTGATCTAGCCAGCTATTTCCCATGGCATGTCCCGTAAATTGCTCCAGCCAGACCGCTCCCGTGGCATCTCTGGTAGATTGCTCCAGCCAGCTATTTCCCATGGCATTTCTCATAGATTGCTTCAGCCAGCCATCTCTGATGACATCTCCTGTAGATTGCTTCAGCCAGCCAAAAATGCTTAATGCTTACAGACACAAAAGGTAGAAGGCTTGAAAATGATATAGTTTCCTAAAGCCAGAGAGCTCAGAGGTTACTTTTTCAGCAGTCTCTGTATGAGGCAGCTATAAGAAGATGGTTCTAGCGTGTAGGAGAAGATACCAAACTTCAGCGGCAGCCACACAAAGCCTGATGGTGAAGCACAGGCAAAGGTTATGGTTTTTAGCGTCACACTACAACATTTAGCAGAGGGGGTAAGAGAGATGTTATAAAACCAAGTTTGGTGTCAGGGAAAAAGAAACTAGCCAGTCAGCTGAAAGTAGAGGCCTAGAGAGCCTAAGTGGAGCAAGGGCCAAGCTAAGTTATGATAAGACAAACCAGTGGGAAGAAATCAAAGACTGAGAGACCTGAGGAGCCTGAGTTCTGCTCTGCAAGACCCTAAAAGTCTGAGAGATGGTCTACAAGACAAACCTCAGGAGGCTGAGTGCTGCTCTCCAAGACCTTAGAAGCCTTAGTGTTGCTCTGCAAGATGCGAGGAATCTGAATACTTCTCTGCAAAGACCTAAGGGAAGTGAGTGCTTTTCTGCAAGACCCGAAGAGTGTGAGTGATTTTCTGCAAGACCCAAGGGGCCTGAGTGCGATAACACCAAATTAAACACACATACTCCCCATTCACAACTGAGACCTTGTGACACTAACGAGTCACATGACACCCTCAATGGAAAATGGCAAAGTGAGCACAATTTTTCCATTTTCACTTAAGGGTGCACTCACTTTTGTTGTCACTTAGGCGTGCACTCACTTTTGTTTCCAGTGGTTTATACATTGATGGCTGTCTGTTCAGTTATTTTGAGGGCACCAAATTTCCCCTGTGATACAAGCCGGGGACTGACTACTTTACCTTGTATCACAGGAATCACAAGGCATTATGGGAAAGGGGCTGAGAAGCCCACAGCGCCCTCTGTTGGTTGTAACACAGAGGTCACAGGGTCAGATACTCAGTGTTGTCCCATGAGGAGATATAATGCAATATTTACAGATATGTGTGGGGTGTACTTACTTTTGTGGTCACTTAGGGGTGTCCTCACTTTTGTTACCAGGGTTTTAGACTTTTGGGTCTTTTTGGGTTATTTTGGGGAAACCCCCCATCCCCTGTGATACAAGCCGGCACTGACTACTTTACATTGTTTCGGGGTCGGTCCTCAGTTTTCCCAGAAAAGATAGAATCCCTTTATTTCAAAAATTTGGGGGTGCACGCTTTTGAAAATTTAAATTAATGGAGGGGTGACTGACTTTTGGAAGATTTTGTATTTATGGGGTTGACTTTTGTGAGATACGTATAAATGTGAGGGGTGATGTTTTAGAGATACTGTAAGTGGAGCAGCCAGCTCACACTTCTGGCAATACATGGACCTGACCGATGCAGAGATTCTGCTCCAAGAGGGGATGTGTAAAATGGTAAAAGGGTGCATCACAACGGCATACAGGAGATGTTTAAAAATCTTAAGTTTATTTGGAAACCCAATTAAAATTCCAAATGCAGACATAAACACTTATGCGTTTCGAGCGGTATACAGCTCAAAGCGTCCCCTTCTTGGGTCCCTGATGAGGGTTCCTTCCAGTTTGAAACGTTTTAAACCATTTAAATGTAGTAAAACCCTTCGGTTGAGGTTTTTCAAATAATTCAAAATAAAGCAAAGAAAAGAAGAGAAAAATTAAATAGTAATTATGGTTTTGGGGACTTCCCCCGGGGTAAAGTAGCCCCAGTAAGCAGTCTAATTTTTATCTGTGCTCCCAACTCCTGACTCTTTTAGCAGTCTTTTTATTTTGGAAAACTGCCTTGGGGGGAATTCCCAAAATGGCTTGTCCTTGCCCTCTAAAAACAGTCTTTTGGGGTCATTTCTTCCCAAAGATTAAAATTAAAATTTGGTAAAAATTTGGCAAAATTTGCTCAAAACAATTTGCACCATTTTCAAAATTGGCGTGCAAATTTTAATTTAAATTATTCATCAATAGTACATGTTTTGGAAAAATGTTTTGCCAAAATTTTTGTCAAGTGTTATAAACTTTGATACAATTTTTAAAAGTTTTAAAAGATCTAGCCCTATAAATTCATTATGGGGAAATAGCTTGAAAAACTCAAAGGGCCCAAAAATTTTTTGGGTGTAACAAATCCTCAATTTGCTTTTGACCCACTGAGTCTTTGGATATTAGCCAAGCCAGTGTCTCTCATCTGCAGACAGCAGCTGTTTCAGGGTGTTTGCCCCTCGTCAGTGCAGAGCAGAGCTATGCTGTTTGGCTGAGTGTTAGGCTATGAGTGGCTCTGGAATTGTAGATATTTATTTATGGAGATCTCCTTATAGGCGTGTTGAGATTTGAAATTGCCTTTGGACTCCACAAAGCATAGGCATATCACAAGGCATTATAGGAAAGGAGCTGAGAAGCTCAAGCGCCCTCTAATGGATGTATCAAATCCTCAATTTGCTTTTGGGGCAAACACGAAGAAACAGCTGTCTGCAGATGAGTGATGCTGGCTTGGCTAATATCCCTTTGGCTTTCCAAAGACCCATTGGGTCAAAAGCAATTTGAGGATTTCTTACATCCAATAGAGGGCACTTGAGCTTCTCAGCTCCTTTCCCATAATGCCTTGTAATATGCAGATGCTTCGTGGGGTGCAGTAGGCTATTTAGAATCTCAACACGCCTATATGGCGCTCTCCCTAAGGAGAGATCTTCCCTTTCTAGATCATAGCCAGGAAGGATCCTACTCACTGAAAAGAGTGTTCTCCGTTCATCATGTACACTAGTGGTTGGGTCCTGATTCTTTCTCATGAACTTATTGCATCAAAATATGGCTTTGCTGACAATTACTAAGACGGACTTACCTGATGCCACTCTAAGGAACACAGATCATGGAGTCATTCCTTCTAAATTTATTAAAAGGTGCAAATTTGGTAAAATTTTAAAGTAACAGTTAGAATTGCTCTATAAAATGTCCCAGTGAAGACCAATCCTACATAGTCAATTTTCAAATTAGAAATTATGAATTTTAGCACAAATTAATCAAATTATTCATTTCTATTTTCTTTCAGTTTATACCAAAAACATTGGGGTTAAGAGCACAGAAAATGGGCTACAGAGTTTTCTACAACTTAATACACCTCATGGATCATAGGATGGACCCTAGTGTTCTCGATCCATCACGTACAAAAATGATACCCTGTTGAGGTCCAATCCTACAAAGTCAATTTTCAAATTTGGTATGCAACAAGAAAAGGTTAAAATTTTAGCTTAAAGGGGTTGTCTCACTATAGACATTGGTGGTGTATCGATAGGATATGCCATACAAGTCTGAAAATGAGCCCCAAAACGTTTCCATTTTTAACAGAGAGGTGGTTGGGACTCTCTCTTTGAACTCAATGGGAGTTCTGACTACAACTGTAGAGATTTTGGGGCTCATTGCCGAGATAGGTGCAGGTCAAAGAGAGGTAGCACCTGCACTTATAAGACATTGATGGCATTTTCTACTGATACGGTATAAATGTCTGTAGTGAGAAGAATTCTTTAAGCTAAAATTTGTAACTTTTCTTTTTGCATGCCAAATATTAAAGTTGACTATATAGGATTGGTCATCAGTGGGGCATCATTTTTGTGAAATTTATTAAGAAAAAAGTTAAATTAGTCATCATTTGTACAATTTTTGGGAGAAGTTTATGCCAAAAATTGGTGTCAAGTGCTTAAAGGGGATTTATCACTTCATCAGTTTGTCTGTTTTATGTACTTTCAGTTACTCAGCTCTTCAAATCCAGGGGCATTTCTTTCCATTCCAGCTGGGAGTTTCATAACTGAAAGGGGGTGACGTACTCCCCCCTTCACTGTTCGTGCTCTCTCCTGAGTCAGTGTGTTTGTTTGAGATCAGGGGGAGGGGATAGCACATCCCTGCTCCACCCCCCCTCTCTGTTTGGTTCCACATGTCACTGTGTCGTTCCCCTCCCCATGCAGTCTTATTTTGTAAGAGCTGTTGTTTACATACAAAAGCCTGAATTCAGTCTAGACAGTCTTTCTTTAATGAACTCTTTTCCTCTCACGCTGGAGGTTTGTTACAGTTGAATTCAGTTTCTATAAACTCATCCAGAGCAGCACAGATCTGTCTCCCTTCTATGTTTAACCGGGAGGCATTAGGCACCGAGCACAATTCTACTGTTTCTGATTGTAGAAGCAGCTGTTAAGGGTCTGGGTTGTGAAATGTTGCCAGCCCTTATTCTGAGTGAGAGAGGCAAGGAATGCGGGGCCCCCCGTGAATACGACGGGGCCAGACAGAATGTAATTGTAGGCGTCGCCAATGAAATGAAAGGAGGTGGAGTCCGACCGGCACTGGGGAACAGTGTTTACACAAAATGAAGATAAGAGAGACTGTGAAAACAAGACAGCTCTGCTAATGACATCCAATTGCAAAGTTGCTTGTTTTCACTGTCCCCTTATTCTGAAGACCTTTTAATGTAATGATACAACCCCTTTAATAAACTTGGGCCATTGAGTTTTAAACAACTTAATAGAACTTATGGATCATTGCCAGAATTGAGCTTACGCACTGTGGTGAGTGTTCCCAATTCATCTTGTTCACTATTGGTTGGGTCCTCATTTCCACATGCTTGCTGCAGGAAAACGTCCTTGGCCGACAATTACTAAGACTGGTCTGTCTAATGCCACTCTAGGTAACAGATTGTTGTAATCATTTTTTCCAAAATTAATTAAAAGGTGAAAATTTGGTAAAATTTGAAACTATCAGAATTTGCAATATTTTCTTCTAAATAACTTTGACAAAACTGATGCCTCCTTGAAGACCAATTTTTTCCCCAGTATTTTAAATTT